>JAYJLU010544378.1:0-10322 GCA_036873645.1 Minona dolichovesicula | reverse complement strand
TAATAATAATAATAATAAATCTTGATCTTTCTGTGACACTAAGATGATAAGATTATTTAATTCTCATTATGTAAAGCAATAAATCACTTAGTCTTAGCAGCATCAAATATGGTTTCAATTTTGTTGCAATTTGAATGCTGATCCGAATCATCATCTTTTACATTTTGATTGCCAAATGGTAAGCCGAAACTACTTGTAGCATTCCGCGCCACATCATACAAGGAATCAATTATAGTTTGAGCCATTCTAAAAATGATAAACAGATACACACATATGTACAAATAAAAACATGAAAACACTGCATACATTGGCTGGTATGATACATAACTTTACCTGCATTTAAAGTTCAAGACCTTGAATCTAATTATTTATATGTATTTGTAGAAAACAGTTGGCTGCCCAACTTTATAGACTGATTATGATGGTGAACGAACATAAATAAATAAAGCATTTATTTGTGAAAATCTTGAGAATCTATGTACAACAATGTTGTGGAATATGCGGCGAGTAAACTATAATACAATGAGTACAATAAAAGAGCATGATAAAAAAATATGAGTATGAATAGCATGGAATTAATAATAAAAGGCATAAATATAAGCACAGATGGTTGCAAGTGATGATGACAAGAGAAAAAAGATATACAATAATTGGTACCCACAGGGGTCAAGATAATATTAATTAGTGTTATTGTTAATTAATATAGTTGAATCAGGGATGAAAGAGCGTAATCTAAGTTCACTGTTTAATGCAGGTTGGCGGAATGTCCTTGAACAATCAAATTGATGCGTATAAGAAAGTGAAGAGAATGATTTGGGTTTGAGGCTGCCAGTTTGTAGAGTTTCTTTGCTTGAAGTGATCTTTGGTCTTGTAAGCTGGATAGTGAAGGGATATCGTTGGGGAAGTAGATAATTCTCAGAGCTCAAAGTTCAATTTTATTTAGTTCCACAGCATCCTTTTTGTTCATGTTCATTCAATCATCAGTGGACAGCTGTCTTCCATTAGGCTTCGGATTGTTGCAAAATATATTTTTGTGAGCTGATTGATAGTCAGGTAGTTTTTAAGTTTGCGGAGGGGGTAAATTCTTTGACTGCATATGTTTTTAATGTGAGTTGACTAGTCAAGGTTGGAATTAAAGGAAACTCCAAGAATATTGATGTGTTCTACTCTGTTGTTTTTGTGTCGCCTGTTTCGAGAAACTGTCAGAACTTGAGTTTTATTAGTGTTTAGATCAAGTTTTTAACTGGAACAAGTAGTTTCAAAATAACAGATAAGGTATTAATCTCGTTTGAAATGTCATCATTGCTTCTGTGCAGAATTATTGTGGTTGTCGTCAGTGTATTTAACGAGAGGTGAGGTTTGGTTTATATTGTTGAAAGTCAAGTCTTTAGCATAAATACAAGAGTGCATCTACATTGTGGAACGCCGGAGGTGACATTAATTAGATGACTTAATTTTTAAAAAACAGTAGAAAATATATATTATCAACTAAATTGTTTACTAGGTCTAGTGTCAGAGAAGATGAATTATTTGGTTTAAATGGCTCAAAAACATTAATTGTGCAAGATCTACTTTTGGCATCTTAAATATCAAGTTACCAGAGGGTTACCTATCTAGGTACTCCAGTTCTAACTATATGTAAGTCTAGAGACAGAGATTTAATAGTTAGAAGTAAAAAGATTCAATATTGCATTGAAGGGTTGCCACTGCTTTCTAACTACAAAATTCCCAACACACATATAAGCAAAGATAAACCATTTTTCATTTTATAAATTACAATACTTTCATTGATTGATAAAACAGAAAAATATTATGAACATGGAAAAGTGTATATAGATTACAGCTAAATAGTGAGTGGTATTAATTATTACTGTTTTATTAGTTAAAATTGACTATAATAACATTGGAATGTAAGATCAATGTTGAAAATTGCAACTTAGATAGTAACCTTCTCAAGTTCTTTAAAAATCCTCGATCTAGCAGGCATCTGAACAGCCCACTAAAGAAAATCCAGAAAATCATTTATACCCACATGGTTTTTTAAAACACATCTTGGGCAAAATATTTTTGAGGTTTTATTACTTAGAATGCATATAAATGAGTGTTCAGATATATCTTAGAATATATTATTTTGTTTGAGAAACAATTTTGACAAGACACAATTTTTAAAACTATATTTCACGGGTCAAGCTATCAATCCAATTATCTCAGAAATATTTTTGAGAAAATTATGCCATACATATTTACAGAGTTTGCAAATTCAACATAACATGTATAAACACTAATGTTTGATTAGATAACACAAGCACTGCAATCCAATAATTTCTATTTTAAGACATTTATGCTCTTAATATTAAAATTAGTTTTTATAAAATGTTGGACATTGCCAGTCAGAGGTCACCCTTTTACCCCCTTTTACATTGAATTGCATTTTTATCTCAATCTCAAATTTGATGAAATTTGCCATTGAAAACTTTCCAGAATTTTCCAAATTTTGGATGCCTGAGCTGGTTAGTGATTCTTTTAAAGAACTGCATTATTTCATCACACACATTTTTACACAAAATATTTTTACTAGTTGGTAAAAATCTTCATAATTTCTATTTCATTTCAAAACACCTTCATCTTTTTGTAAGAAGCTTCTATTTCAGTCAATGCTTGATCAACAGCAAAGAAATGGTTATTAAGTATTCTAGGAAGAAATTGTGAGTCAAAACACATTTCTTTTCACACATACATTTCAAAACATCTTTCAAGACTAACCTGACTATGGTTTAAAGGTATAATGCTCCACAAAATTCTGATTCAGACAACCACTTAGTTTGAAAGGTATTCAATATTTAGATATTTTAAATGATAAGAGGATGAAATATGGAAGTGTAAAAACTGTCTGTTTTATTGACAGATAACAATTGATGCAACAGAGTAGTCTGAATAATTCTGCAGTTCCAAAAAGCAGTCTGACTTGCTTCTTAGGTTTAATGATACACTAAATTCTAATAAAGTCAGTAGGCACTACTTTAAGAATTATATTCCACAAACATCAATCTTTAGCAAAAAATGTTAAATGTTTTTGTTTCTAGGCAATTAAAGTTATGCCTTAAAGTTATTTTTCAATTGTTAGTTTTTTTTAAACAATTTTTTAAATCTTTCCAGCCCATCTTTAAGACAGGGACTATATTTAAGACTATATATCACCACTTTCTCAAAGCACTTATTTATGGAAAGATTATGGCGTACTGAGTTCCGATATTCAATATAGAAATCTTCAGAAACAGTTCAAATGGTAGGTAGAAGCAAATAAAACTCTGTAAATTCATCATTTTAATTTTAAATATAGGGATTCATAGAGTAAATATGACTCGCTTCAATCTATTGCGGCTTTAGGAGTGATATTCACAGAGCTAACAGGCCCTGTTGCTATAATTACCAAAGTTCTCGTGCGGCTGTTTATCCGATTATATATGTTTACATGTTTTAAATTTGATGTAGTCGTTAAACAAAAATACTTTACTTTATGGTAATTCATTTTTTATTTCGTATGTTAGATACAGAGATATGAACAGTTTGACAAATAAACAAATCTCTGGGTTTCAAATAATTTCTTCGACCGTGTTTAAAGCTGAATTGCTTAATTATTTTCACATGCATATTACTGAGTAACTAATTTTTATGATTATAAGACTTTTCTAAACAAAAAATATGTAAATATGCTTTAATTTATATAAACTGTTTGGAATGAAATAAATAAGCGCAGTTTTTAAACAGTTTCTAAGGACGCTAAAAATGATCAATTGGAGTTTTGTATTTATATTTTTAGCTGTTTCTTTTACATCTATTAGTTCACTAGAACTGACAGAAAAGACAGGTTTGTGCTTTTTTGGCATTACAATGCCAAACTTATTTTATTATTTATGTCCATTATTTATAGGTTTATGTGAGCATACATCATCATAGTATAATGGATTAAATGATAATTTATACCATTTAGATTTTTAAAATGTTTAGTATATATTTATTTTATCAAACTTACCTAAATGGTCTATCAGAAAAATAACAGAGTACACAAGCATGAAAATTAATCTATGCCATAATTTTCCTTATTGTCTAAGTAATAGATTCAACCTTAAAGAATTCAAGTCATCTCGATGACAGCACAAATTCAGCCAAAGATTAAAACATAATATTATGTTTTTACTGTTTATTTTTCAAACTAAAAGACTTTTTTTTAATCCCACCACCTCCCGGTAAAAGAAAAAGTGGAGAGAGAAAGAATGATCATCAGCTTCATAAGAAAAATGTTCTTCCAGCTGATAAGAATGTTTGAGTGTCTATATGGAGAAGATAATAGAGAAGATTATAAAACTACGGCATGATGCATACTATACAAAGATTGCCTAGAACAATTCTAATTAATCTATTTTTTATAGCTGATACTATAATTAAGAGATGTTACTGAAATGATTTGTTGCCAAATTGACCTTACTTACCCAAATAGAATCAACATAAAAGTTAATAATATATATGTATATACTTTTTATTATTGACCAAATTAAATCTATTCAAACCTTAACACTTATTAATAAAAATTTAACAATTTTACTATCTTCTTTTGTAAAAAACCAGCAATAACCAAACTTTTTGAACTATATTTTCCTTTCATCATTCACTCTAAAACTTATTCACCAAATCAAATTTACTTAAAATAATTTACATAAAATTGTTTCTTAATTTATTCAGCTAAATAAAATATTACCTGAAAATCTGATTATATTTTTATATTATTTATAAATTGTGATTCAAAAGCAATATGATGATGTTAAATAACTATGAAAAGAATCTTTTTTAACCTATCTTTTAGAATTTGCACATTTAATTCTAAATTAGTATTTATTATAAATATGATAGTTCTTCCTGATAATAATTATAGGAAATATTCTAAATGTTATTAAAGGACATTATTAAACTTGGTCCACAGCATCTCAGATATATAAACTAAGCCTTTGTTAAACTTTAGTTGTTAGCCTGTATGTTTAGGAGGAGGATTCCATGAAGGAGAATTGGATTTAGTTAAGACTAAAAGTTGGTAATAATTCTTTGTATTTTTATCTCAAAAATTATCTTGGCAATATAGGAAACGTTTATGAATTAATTGAACCAATTTTTCACTTATATTTGATACTAACTATACAATTTTTTATTGACAAACTGAATAAATATTATCTTAACATTTTCTTAGATTATGCCACTTGCAGTTGTGATTTGATTCCTGGATTGTGTGAAATAAACTGTTGTTGTGATGCAGATTGCCCTGTTTTATTCCAGAAAGTGACTAAAATTGAAAATTGCTTATCAAATGCCACAAAGTAAGACCAAAATACTAGTAACTATTATCAAAAAGAAATATTATATATTTAGCTTTTTGATAATTTTCTTTCTACCCAATAATATTAGTAAAGCTGCTAAGAATGGTTTTAATAAGATGTGTATTATAAAAGCACATCATTTCTTGTCTATAGCTTGTTATATATTCCGCTGACTGTATAATTAGTATGTATTATGTGTGCCCTTTTCGAATTCATGCAATCATTATTCATTAAGTGAGCTAATAAACACTGCACAATCCATTTTTCAATTAAATTATTTCCATCTGTCAAGAATTACAATTGTTCAATTTTTGACAGATGGTCATGAATTTGGTGTGTTTTATGTTGACTTAACAAAATATTTAAGTGTTTTTAAATTGTACTAAGATTGTACTAATCTAATAACAAGTACCATAATAAACATTAAGAGGTTCGAAGGTGCATTTACATAAAATTTGAGCTAGAAAGATTTTTCAATATGTTATAATTCTTTTAATAGATATATATTCTTTTTGTACTTTTTTATCGATTTTTTAAGCTTTTATGTACCTACATATAAGTATTCTATCTAGTTATAGGCTTGAATTATTTATCTGATGACTAAATAAATATTATTTTAGTGCCATACCTAACAGCTGCATTCTGAAGTATATACAATCTTCATCTGATGGATTTAAACAAACAACTAATGATAATCCAGATTGGGGATGTCTCTACTCTATTTCTGGTTAGTATTGCAATATCTATGGCATTTCGATTTTATTTCAAATATGTAAGAATCTCAATTGAGGCTTTCAAATCTATTTGTGCTCAATATATAGTTTATAAAACTAACTTTGAAATGTTATTTGTATAACATTATCTTATTCACATATGTACATTAAATATATAAAACTTTTAGACACGAGTGCTTTTTATTATGATGTTCCTAAATTGCTGACTAGCTTGACCTCTCTTAACGACGCCATAACTTCCTTAAAGAATGATGGAAGCTCTTCTTCGACCAGCACAACAATTAGTACAAATGCTTTTTATAAAGTAATTTTATGAATTTCTCAATTGGATTTTATTGATATCTATTTTTATTTTAAAGCATTCACTTTCTTAATAAATGCAATATTATATTTGTTAAGTGGTAAATTCGTATTCCAGCTCATCTCTAAAACTTCTAAAACATTGTTTTTATTTCTAGAAGAGTGAATTGATGTATGTCTTGTACAGCAATGCTGGTGATACAACTGTGAGTTATTTCAATCTGCCTGGTGCTTCACAGTTTAGCAGTGGTTGCAATGATGTCTCATACATCAGTAAGTTTGTGACAAATATATCATAATTGCTCTATTGCTGAATTTGTTCGTGTTGGATATATTATATCACATAATTTGTAGAATTTTTGGAGGATCGCAGTTCTACATGTGAAAGATCATTCAGTGGACAAAATCCCACTCTACTATCAATGTTTAAAGCCAGTACGTTTTATTATATCGCTCTTTATAATTCGCCATCCGGAGCCAATGCAAGATCTAATACGGTCACTACAAAATGTTCTGATGTTGAATGCACTTCTATTCTTGAACCGTCTGAAGATCTCACATCTTACAAAGATCTTGTTAATTCTGTAAGTTGGTAATTTATATATAATATAATATTTGTAGTTCATTCGAACTAGCAACTGTAATTATAAAACTTGAATGCTCAGGCCATATGCTCAAGATTCATCATATACATTAAGTTACTAAATGCTTTAATTTTTCGATAGTATAGATTTATAAACTAAGCTAAACGTATATTTTCTATGTATATTTCAAACATTTACAATTGTAAGAAGCTAAAGAAAATGTCTATAGAGCGTTTCAGATGTTTTGCTTCCTTTCTTTAGATGAGTTTCAAATATTCCCGTCGGTATTCCTTTAATCTATTGTAATTTGATATATTTGGTGTCGATCACCCTGATCAGTTTCTACTGCCTCTGATTCCTAGGGAAATTCTTTTCTTAAATGTTTACGTTCTACTTTGTAACTCAAACCTTTTATTTTTTCCTAAATAAATTATTATCATTTGATTCCTTCTAGGTGAGTTTTCTTATTACGTACAGTGCAACGAGTGGTTTGATCACCAATACCACTCTCACTATTACTGTACAGCCGACAATTCTGAAAACTCAAACCAGCTTAACACAAACGTTTTCTGTGAAATTTCAATCGGTAAGTTTCAAGTGCTAACTGAATATTAACGTACGTACAATACTGTTAATATACTTATGATGCGATTGTTTAGGAATTGAGGTATGTTGTTATAATTTATTGTAAAAGGCTACATTATTTGACAAGATGTGTGCAAAGGTTCAAATGGAAAGTGATATGAAGTATAAGTGATATGAAAAGTAAATGATATTGTGATTAAAAGTGCGAAAAGGTTAATTTGACAGTTGTATGCAGCAACATAGTAATGAATAATATTTACAAATAGTTCTGAATAACGGTGTCATTAGCTTGGAAGCATGGCATAAGTAGACAGATGGCCTGTAGGTATAAAATGTCCGACCAGACATTAGCATACTAATCCAGTAAAAGGATTTGGAAAGAATACAGTTTTATAGAATTTCTAAAGATTCTGTCGTTTTTATGTTGTATGCAGGATGTTGTGTATGAGGGCACTATGTATCAACGCAGCGGAAATCCCGGCTATCTAGTGGGTAAACCTGTTATCGGTGGAGATAGCGTCACCATCGTCACGAATCCCACCACTGGAACCACGGCTGACATCATCAGGGTAAAGCGAGACTCAAATCAATGGTTCACTGTTGTGGCAGGAGGGAAATGCGATGAGCTGACTGGAAAAAGACGACCGGTGCTTTTTGGTGTGAACACTTACTCTAGCTGCTATCTGGAGTGAGTTTTATCGAAATAAAATATTTTCTCTCATGTGCCCGCCAAATTTTCATATTTCATTTTTTTCTGGAATTAATATTTAGTGACATTTATTTTTAGATTGCGTAGCTCAGACACATTCAACTGTGATTTGAAATCATTTGAAATCATTCAAATTTTGAAAGGCACGTCCCAACCCAGTTATTTGGCTATTTGGGGTAATTCTGATCCGGACAAAATTGGAGAATGGGTGCCACTAATTGTGTCAGAAAAAACCATCTCAATTAGTACGGCTAAAGGCAGTAAAGATGAAGCATGTAGTGAAGTGGTGACTGGTGCAAATATCGACATCATTTACGCAAATGTAGGCCTGGACAACAATCCTCAATCGAAAATTCTCGGAGCAAGAATGTCATTTGTATTGGGAAGTATTCAATATAAAGTAAATTTGTAAAATTGTTCAATAGATTATTTATTTATAAAGGGACTTAAAGATGACTTCCCTACAAGAATTGTTTTCTCAATGTACGAGCCAAAAGAGTTTATATCGTAACCAAATTGATCCAAATGCGCTATCCAAAATTATCCTGATCATAGATCCTGATGGCATTAATTCTTCCATCTAAAAATAGCTTTTCCCCCACAAAAATACTACCCAAAACTGTTCCATGGGCGTCTAAGGTATTTCATGTGAACAGTCTCATTCTTACCGCAAGAACGAAGAAATATTTGATTTTAAACTGTCTTTCAAACATCAGATCCTTTAGATTAATTGTGGGTATCCTTGCCAATGCCAAATATTGTTCTAAGGAACCCTAACTCCAAGAACACACACTCATTCTGATGGGGAAGATCTTTGTAGAACTGTGAACTTTACTTTCTCATAATTACGTTCTATTATGAGTTTTTATTTATAAATTTCAGTGTTCCGGTTTAGAATGCGTTGAAAATAAAGTGCAACGGATCCCCATATCAACATCCGTGAGGTTTATTGATGGTTCTGACCAATTGGAATTGTTTGAGAAAGCTAAGCCAGTTTTTCTCGCGAGATTACCTTACGATTTTTATTATCCATTTCTTCTAGACAGTGGAAGCTTTTGCTCTCCAAATTTTATTACTCTGATATTTTCTAGTTTTATTGTAGCCTTTTTATTATTATTACAGTGATTTATCTTAAACTATCATGTAATCAATATTGGATATCTTCAGGCTCGTCAATTTCTAACTTTATATCAATGTCAAATATATATTTCATATATCTACCTACGTATGTTAATTTTACATAAAAATTCCTTATAATAATTAAAATATTTCCTGATAAAATGTATGAATTTTATTCTTCAAATTCGTTAGTATGTAATTTTATATTTACGTATTCTATACAGTATAGTCTATCTGATAAATTATTGCTGCATGGAATAAATCGATTTAAATAAGAACATGAACAAACATTTTGTCTCATCGATCTATCAACTTATGAAAAAGTTTATTTTGTTTTATTTAAAATTAAAACGACACTCAATATAGTATTTAACCAGGGATTACTGCGGTATATTAAGTATATTACCTGTATTTAACTGAAATTTATTCTTTGTTCTTATTAGACATATGTAACACTTTTTGCGTAATATGACAAATATAAAAATACAGTCAATCCTATTATTATATTATTGTTAGATAACATTTATGTAAATTCTTTCATGATCGAGTAGATATTGTATTTCATTTTGGAAAAGATCACGAAACAACGTCTAATCAGGGACAAATGACGAAGATAAGATAAACACATTTTCAAATTTAAATCTGTATATTTTTCTTTCAGTGTTCTTATAATTGCTTAAACCAAAATCTTCTTCATTTTAAAATCGTTTCTTTGTTGAATTTTGATCAAAATTTGAAAATATTAAGATAAACAATATTTAATAGTAATTATGGTCAACTTTTAAAATTGTTTGAAATGATCCATTTGGGTAGGGTTTTAGGGTTTATGGTTTCTTTTTATTAATACAATGAATTCAATGTTGTACTTAGTAATTAATATTCTTCTCAAATATAGTACACAACTTTCATAATTTGTTTTATTTTT
>JAYJLU010544377.1:0-19703 GCA_036873645.1 Minona dolichovesicula | reverse complement strand
GTTTATGCATATGATATCGAGTAGAAGCTATAAAAAACGTAGCAAAAGCAATTGCTTCGTTTTATGCATACGGCCCATTGTCTTTAGTTCAAATAATTGAGATATAACAACAGAGAAATTAAAGATTTTGATTTAAAATTAATGAGATGTTAATTTAGGAAATAGCATGACTAACAAAAACATGTTATAGACAGAAATTCCTATATCTATAATATTTTGTTGAGAATCTACCAAAATTAAGGTGGATATAGCCATTCCACAAACAAACGTTTTATAGATTTTAAGCTAAAATTCATTTAGAAAAGATTGATTAAAAATGAATGACAGTTCTAATTGAGTACTTTCAAATCCTAAGAGAAAATAGGTATTGATATTCAACTAAAAGCACAAACCAACCGAAGAAATTACAAAAAACAGTATAGAAAAAGTTGGTCTTTGGAAGGATTTTTAAACTAGTTATAAAAGAATCATTTTTGAATATATACCTATGAGTTCAATTATATGTACGAGTTGACCTGTTCCCTTAAATAACAACGTTCTTTGCGATGGTATTTAGTAAAATAAGTACTTTTTAGAAATCTTTGAAATATCATAAGAGAATTTGGTGAAATTTTTTCGATTGGCAATTTGAATGGATAATTATTAATATTAATAAGTGAATAACAACAATTTTTTATTTTTCTAAAATATATCAATATTAGTCTGTTTATTACAAATAAAGTCATATTTAACCTTATTCAGGGAATTATAATAAATTATGATACAATAAATATACCTACAACTGCTTTTTGGAATTTAGATATAGAATAGTTTATTATACATTAATTACATTGATGTACATTGATTTAATATCAATTATTCTAAAATGTACATTAAAAATCAATCTAGACTTCATTTGTTTAAATGTTTTATTTCTTTTACTTGTGCTTAATTTAGAATATTTTGGGAATCCCTATACCAATATTTCTGAGAATTATCTTTTTCCAAGAAAACTTAGTTCCGCCAAATTTTTGTGAATGTTGCATACATGTCGCTTTGATGACCCATTATGTAAGTTGATCCTTCTTGAAATATTTTACAATTTGCGAATTGATTAGTTGATGTTGGCTATAGATTATTTAATTATTGCAACATTTTTTATAACCCCTAATTGTTATAAATCCAATCCAATTTTTAGAGAACTGTTTTTCTTATATGGCAATATAGAAAGTCTCATAATCTGACCGCTGGACTCATATTCTTTACAGTACTTGTTTTATGTTATATTTCCCTTCCATTAATATCAATGTTTTCCTTTAGGTTTTTGCTCAAATTTGAACTTTTAAACTTAATATACAAGCTAAATAAACATCTGTTCCAAACATTTTTCATTTGTACAGTATATGCAATTATTAATATTTACAATATGAATTTGTATTTTCATAATCCTCTTAATCATTTTGATCTAAAAGATTGATTTTTCAAGAACTTATAGTTTAATTGTTAATTCAACTTCACAATGTAACTCCTCAAATTTTAAGGCACCCATGAATACATGATATTGTTTATTATTATTACCATATTACTTCTATCATTGATATTAATTTCATGTTTTTATTATGTAAAATATAAATTTTGTCTTTGTGACACCAACTATTTCACCAAACAGATTACAATGTTTTGCTCATCCAGGATGTTTTCCATTTCTATCTCTAATGAGGCATCATCTGGTTCCATCTTGTCCTTTAATTTGACCAACATGTCAATCTTCTCAATCTTCTTGTTGATCACTGTAGCTGACTATTGACTTTTCTTCTTCATCTCCAGATCCTTCTTAATTTCCAGACTCATTGGGAAAAAGACTAATAATTCTTTACATGATCTCTTCTGCTCAATATTTTTTTCTAACCCAAAGTCAAAAATAATAATTATTCATTATTATTCAAAAAGGTGAATTTGGAACGATATTTAAAAATTGAATGATTGGGTATAAATGCAGAAAGAAGAAAATAATCAATGAACATTTGCTTATTTGATAACCTATTCAGTGGACAAGCCCATATCTAACTAGAGAAATAGAAGATGGTATATCAATATGGCTTATCAATATATTTTGGTCTGACTTTTCAAGATAAAAAGATGGTCAGTCCACGGGTGTCCTAAATGTTATTTAGGTTTCATTAAAATGCCCTAAAAGACTATTTTGATATAATTGATCCACATTACCACATTACCACATTACCTATTTTAAAATATTTCATCGGATCATTCTTGAAAAAAAATTGATTTATCGATTTTTGGCCATTTAGGACAGATTATTGACCAAATAAAGAAAACAATTTAAAATGCACTAACTTTTTGAAAGCGGTTTCTGAATCCAGGTCATCTACACATTATGTGTATGTAATTTTAGCCAAAATTGATCGTAGCTATCAAGTATGACTCGAGAGTCATTAGCAGCTAAGTAGCTCAGTGGTTAGAGCATCCGCCTTGTAGTCCCAAGATCGAGTGTTCGATCCCCTCTCTAGGCGTTGTAAAAATATTAATGTTAAACTTCACTTCTGTGAGGTTTACTGCTTGGTACCTGTGTCAGAAGCAGGTTTAAATGCTCTCTGGGCCTAAGTGCTGTTCTATGGTGGCTGTGGGAGGCCTTATATCTCAGGACACGTTTCAGGTGTAGTGTCTCACTACTCTTGACTTTGAAAGTAGTAAAAAGAAAAAATTCAGAAAAATATATTGATTTATCAATTTTTTGCTATTTCTTGAGGATTGCATACAAGATAATGAAAAACTAAAAATGCACTAAATATTTGAAAGCGCTTTCTGAATCCACTCATTATGTGTATGTAATTTTAGCCAAATTGATCAAATTGTTTTAAAATATATTTGCAAAAATATCGATTTTCGGCCATTTTGGACAGATTATTTGCCAAATAAAGAAAAAAATTAAAAATGCACTAAATTTCTGAAAGCAGTTTCTGAAGCCGGGGCATTCACTCACTATGTGCATGTCATTTTAGCTAAATTGATAGAGTCATTTTTAAATTTAGTGCTTTAGAAGAAGATTCTAAATTTAGAATTAGAAGATACTGATGAAATCAGTGACAAAATTGAATTTAAACAGTTAAAAAGTATAATTTTAACAACAGATTATCAATCATCTTCTGATCACAAAATGAGAGAAATTTTAGAGGTAATTAGAAAACATCAACATGAAATTCGATTTTTGAAAACAGAATATCTCTCTATGTGTACCGAAGACCAGTTTCTGGGTTTGCTATCATTGAAACTTTAATTTTTTTCTTTATTTGGTCAATAATCTGTCCGAAATGACAAAAAATCGTTTTTCTAGAACGACCCAATGAAATATTTTTAAATAGGTAATGTGGTACTGATCAATCTGTACAATCTTCTATTTTTCTACACATCCCAGCTTAAATCATATTATTTTACCATGTTACATGAGCAGTTCTTAAAAATGTAGTCCTATAAATAGGTTACATAGCTTACATATATTTTTACCAAAGTAAAGAGATAGAAATGACATTACGAACAGAATTATCATTTTTAAGTTTTATTGTTTTTACCAGGATTACATTTATTATTCAAAATTATTTTTAAAAAGATTCATAGATGACCATTTGCATGGTAAAAAACTTGATTTTGATGCCCAAATCAAAAAATCTCTCTGCCTAAAAATACCATATTTAAAATGCATTATGAAGTTCTTTGTTAACCTAGATCTTGAATATATTTTGTGTTTTAGATTTGAAATGTCTCATGTCTTTCATTTGAAGCATGGCAACTTTCCCTTCACCTAATTCTGGCGATAAATCCAATATTGAATTACCTTCTACAAAAGAATCGCTTTCAGATGACCATCAAAATAATTCTAGTGCAAAATGTCAACAACTTGCCTTAGATGCAGATAATACAATTATCAAAAATGAATCTATGAATGTAAGAAGTACATCTGAAACACTAGGATGTGACCAGAAAAGTGATTATAAGCACGAATCACAATATTTAAATCTTCCAAATGTTTTGCCTGAGTGTGCTCTCAGCTTCACTGATAATATTCAGAAAGCATCTAATGATTCCAGAAGTAATTCAGAAATCAGTTTATATGGTCAAGAATCTTCAGACCATATTGGAAAAGATTTCAATAAAAAATCTTTTATTAAAGAGAAACTTAAACAATTAAAACCTGGAATTCAAATCAAACTACAAGATGTTCCTGAGTCCACCTCTTCTGAGTCAATTATCAAAATAACATTTCATGTTCTTATAAAAACATCTGATTTAGATGAAAAGAAATTTTACATTGTTTTTGGCGAGCCACTCAGCGACTTTAAATCCGCTATGGTACTTATGCAGCCTTCCGAAGACATTTCTTCTAATGACAAATTCACTCATCTTACTGGATCTTATTATTTCAATAGGACTAAGTGGAGCGATCACCTTCTAACTTACAAATATGTTGCTGTGACTAAGTGGATGCCATCAAAAACCGAAAAGTTTTCGGAGCAAACGAGGAGTAAAAAGTTATATCGTTTTATTGTGTTTCAAGCTGGTCACCCCTCTGAAATTCACAAGTATGACGATTGTATTGCAATTGATAAAAAGGATTCAACTGCTCACAAAGAAGGTAGAGCCATGGCTTTTCTGATGATGTCACTTGCCGTGATAAAATGTCAAGAGAATGTCCAAGAAAACATTTGGCAAATATACAACTCTCTTTTCAATCAAAAATTGATAGATAAAGATCATTCCCAACATGTATTCGGAAATAATTATTTGGAAGATGAGTCAGTACGTCATCTATTTCAGTGTGGCCAATTTATATTCCAGAGGGATCCAAACGATTTGTTTCATTTAGTAGTGATCATCACAATTCTGGTTGCAGACAAATTGGTTGCTGAAGATTATAAGAATAATTCCGAAAACCTGAAGCAGTATAGTCCAATGTTGACAAAATTGTTTCAAAGTTTCAACCATTTGGTGGAAATGAAATTCTTACATCAATGGAGAGAATTGTTGTTTTCCAGTTTTAATAATGATTGCAATTTGAAAGATAAATTTCTTGTCTCTTTGACTCGACTCATTAACGCATATATTTTCTGTCTAAACATTTGGGGTCAATGTTCATCATCTCTTTCTTGTTTATATGCTATTTCTTTTCTCCGAGAATTAGAAGATACTGATGAAATCAGTGACAAAATTGAATTTAAACAGTTAAAAAGTATAATTTTAACAACAGATTATCAATCATCTTCTGATCACAAAATGAGAGAAATTTTAGAGGTAATTAGAAAACATCAACATGAAATTCGATTTTTGAAAACAGAATATCTCTCTATGTGTACCGAAGACCAGTTTCTGGGTTTGCTATCATCTGAAGACTGGGAACTCTTTTCACCGACTGTTGTGTTCCAAAGATTTTGTATGGAGATTCAAAAACTTGAATTTAAAGAAATTGAGTCTTTTTCTTCTAAAATGTCTTGGTTGCACCTAAGATTTCAGTTCAAAACTAAAATGAATAATTTGTCGCCAGAAGATACCAAAATATGGGTCCATTCAATAAATAAATGCGTTAACAAGCAAAGAATTAGAAATCATGAGATTCTATTCTTTTTCTTGGGCATTACTTCAGAATTGGACAAATCGAAGCTTGCTTCTTCTCTTCGCTCTGATATTTCCAATATTTTATTGAATTTATTAGGCATAATCATATCATCTATATCGATAATATGTCAACGCAGCAATAAAGCAATTCCTGATCAAAGCTACAGTAATGCTGCAAAACATTGGTCGCGTTACATCCAGTTGTGTGAGACTATGGAAGATAAGTCTTATTCAGAGATGTTGATTAAAGCATTAAGAGAGGAGGTGTCTAAATGGGATGTGGAGAGGTGTAATAAAGAAATTATGCCCCACTTTACAGAATTTAATAAAACATTCTTGGAAGTGCTGTTTGACTTATTATTTCAGGAAGATTCTCAATTAGAGAACATGATTGCACGGTTGCCATCGTGCTTTTCAACAAATTCCGGAGATAGAGAAAAAGAAGGTTTACTTCTGAGTCGATTGATTTTGCTCTTCACTGATTATCACACGTCCACTAATGAAGAAAATGCACTGAAAATGCTTTTTCTTACTACAAATTCGGATATTTTTTGCAAAATACATCAGCACGTTGATGAATATCAGAAGAATATCCCAGATAAAGCTATTACAGTCTTTACATCAATTTTGGATAATTTAAATTGTTTTCGTGGTTTACTGCTACAGGGAAATATTACGCTGGCGAATATGAACCATTTAATGAAACCAGACACTATCGCTCGTCTGAAAAGATTTTTGAACTCTGCAGCAAAGATATCAGTAAGACAATTGAATATCGAATTGATGAATTTGATCATTTTATGAAGAAATGTAATATTATTGAAAAATATCTCAAATACTTGAATTTCGAAACAGAAACTCAATTCACAATTCGCCCAGAACAGGTTAAACTAATGGACTTCTGCACAATCAGAGACATCGAGGAGAATACTGTCACAGCTCCACGCTGCAAATATTGTGCATGTGAGGAAGTGGAACATATGATTCATTTTTGTAAACATTTAAAGAGTTTTTGCTTTAAAAAGCTTTTCGAGAAGAGGATGCGGAAAATGAAAAGTGTTCGGCATGAAGATTGCAGGTTGTCTGATATTTTATCATTTAGTAAATCTGTCACTGATGAATTCTTTCAGTTTTCTGTTGAATTATCGGAAGGACGTTTGTTATTCCGTGATGTAAAGGAATATTTTTCCGGAATTCAGTTGGATTCTTCGCAGCTTGAGAGCGAGTTAAATACAATTCATTCCTTAATGAACAAAGAAATTAATTGGATTCAAGAAACAACTCAGAGGATTCGATTGTTCTTTTCTATAAAAATACTTACAAAGAAGGCCAATACATTGAGCAATGCTATAAAAGTACTCAATATAAATTGTGATGTCTCAGCCATTGATGAAATTATCGAATCATCAAAAAACAATTCATTGTTAAATAAATCGTTGAATTATTTGAATCAGGAAATGCTCAAATGCGAGACAATGTTTTCTACCTGGACGGAGGAACTGCTTCTAGCAGTAGAATCTTTCACTAAATGCTCAAAACTTATTAAATGGGTCCGACAGCACATTGAAAGTCCTACTGCATTAAAAGTTTTTATAGATTTAGCCAGTATATCCGCTGGTGAATCGGATAAAGAAATTAATAGAGTTCTTCATTTTCAATCTGCAATTATGGCCTATTCTGCTCTCATTTTTTATTGCAAGGGGAATATCCTGTTGGAAACCATATTCACGGCTATTGACTCCCTTGGCGTAGCTCTGAAAAGAGATAAAGCCATTCGTCAGAAACTTGAGGACTCCGAACGGCATATTCGCTTGTTTGAATCTATAATGAATCAACATGGCTCGGTCGAACTGTCGTCCTTAACTCTTGTCAAACTAATTCTCAAAAATGGAGAATTCTCAATAAAAACATCATCAACACAAATTGTTGATGTACATGTGGAATACGTTGAAGACTTAGACAATGAACAATATAAGCGGACAATATCCTTAGATGAGTTGAAAGAATTGGAAAGTAAATTGATGTTAATTAGAGTAGAAACTGACCTGATTCCTCGAATTAATAGATTTACAACAGTTCTGCATTCCATTATTTTGTTGGCACAACAACTGGAAGAACTGCTACATGCTGGTTGTCCTGTTTTCTCTCAATTTAGCCTGATTTGCTACATGGATGATGCCAGAAAAGTTACAATGCAAATAGATTTCGGTCGAAAAAGTGGAATATTAAATGGGCATACTAAAATTGCAGATGAACTCCCCACAATTATCAAATGTTTAAAAATGTGTACTTGTCAATGGAAGAGCTATGTAGACGACCTAAGAAACGAATGCCACTTTCTGAACTACTACTCTACTGATCAGTTAATTCTCATATCTCATTGCTTAGCTGACATAAAGAATGGGCGAGACAGAATTCATACTAAGCAGGTGCTCATGTTGTTAAGTTTAATCTCCCATGATATTGATTTGAGAGCAATAGAAGAGGCGCTAGATTCGGCATCAATTGATTCATATAGTCCCGATGAAAAAGATTCTACTGAAGAAACCGAATTTGACGAAGTATTTCCAGAAATCCGTAAGGTTCTAAATATTGTCTCTGAATGTTATGGATGTGCTGAAGAGAATATCTTAGCGTGCATATTATTAACTGGCAATACAACTGATTATGGAAAAATTTCTATTTGGTGTGAAGAAAATGAAGACAAAAAGGTTACTCAAGATCAATTTCGACTTAGAAAAACAACCGATATGGGTTTGAACATTCCTAAAGAGAAGGATTTCAATGCGATTAATTCTTTCATATCACAAATATCGCAAACGCACGGTTTAAAACCAGGTAATATTTTCGCGGCAATTTTAAATACCCATGAAATTGTTGATGATTTGGCTCTTGTTCGGTGGTGTTTTGATAACCCTGATTATGAAGAAGAAATCACATATGAAACTTTCATGCGGGAATTTATTACAACTTGGACTAAAGAAAATGAAGACAATTCAACTTCCAAAAGTATAATTGACTCTGAAAATTTAGTGATATTTGAGGAGCCATTTAAATCGGAATTCTTTGATGAAGTGATGAAATTATACAATGCATTTGTTAGCTCAGATAATTTACTGGATTCTGAAGATTTTGTTAGTTTCCATAAACTGAATGCTGTATTGAAGTACTTGCACAACAAGTTTTCTCACAAACCTCACAGAAAATTACCACCTTTCATGGAGTCTGGCAAACCAAATCTGGTTTTAGCAAAGGAGTCAAGAATATATGAAGTTGTTTTCATGTTTTATCTTGCTGACAAGGACAAAGATTTACCTTTTCTTGATGAAGTACTGATTTGTGAAAATGAAACCTCGATTGAGCAACTTGAACTTCACTGTCGAAGAGCTTTCAATGATAAAGATGGAAAAATTTATTCAATCATTCACTGTGACAGACTGAAGTTTGATAAAAGTTGTGAACTAGAGAAGCTCCTTCGTCAACTTCGAAATAAAACCGATTACCGCTTGATATTGTTTTGCTGTGAGGAAAAAGCAAAGCAATCCTACGTAGCCAATGCTTTTCAACGGTGTCGTCTTCACCTTCCAGAAATAACAAATAGGGATAATATTTCTTCCTATTTATTCAGTCATTTAAAAAGCAGAGATTGTGAATCTGTAGATCCTGAGAATTTAAGATTTCGAATTATATCGTCATCCAGATCAGGAGAAGGGAAATCGTATGTGATTAAGAAAATGGCAAAGCAGGCAAATTGTCATCGTCTAAGCTTTTCCGTCCAATCAGAAAAAGTCTGCTCTGATGAACTGATCAAATCGTTTGTCAATAGAATGGAAGATGACAACAATAGAAAAAGTATCCGTCACATTGACCTGCAGTCAAATGCAAAGCGAGGAATTGAAGATATGTTATTTTCTCTTGTCGTTCTGACTGGGTTGCGCGATGCTTCTGGTAATTTGTGGGCATGTTCAATGTCAGATTACTATGTTGTTGAGATGTTGCTGGCACAAGAAGAAGAAAAGGACAGATTTGAAAGATTACTGCCAGTGATTCAGTGCTGTTCGCCAAAAGATTCTTTAAATTTCTACCGAAGGGGTGTTGTTGATAAAAAAATGGATTATCATCTTTTACACGAAGGTATCATTTAGGCATTACATGGACTATGAAAGTTCTCAAGTACGTGTCAAAGACCATACCAATATTTAAAACTATTCTCTGAGAAACAAAATCTATTCTTTAAGAAACAGTCATTAGATGATTTTCAATACACAGTATCAGAAGAGAATATGTGTAATTGTCTACTTGTACTTCTTGAATCTTGTTCCATAAAAAATCCCAGCTGGATGGAGTTATCTAATTTTTGGAAACTTTTGAATGTACAATTAGTGAATTGTGAGAAATCCAGCTTTTGTATAAAGAAACTTGCTGGTGAATGTTTGCCAGGATTTAAGTCTTTTGCAGTTAAGTTTCTTATTCAAATGGCAAAGGATATTTCCTCTCGATCAGCTGAGATCACAGACACAAGTGTATCTCTTCCATCTATTCCTGAAAGAAAACGCTGGGAAAATAATTCTCATCCTTATCTATTCTTTAATGATGATGGTCACACATTTTGTTTCTTCGGATTTAAAATACTCGACTGTAATTTGTTAGATGAACAAACTGGAGAAATCATTGGAGAAAACGTAATTGATAAGCAACTTATTGAAAGACTTTGTGATCAAGGAGTTGACATTAATCGAGACTTAAATAAGCTATCGAATGAAGATTTGCGAATCTTTTATCTAGACGAGTTGCGAAAGGTTTTCGGATTGCGAGAAATTCATGAATATGATAGAGAATATGAATTGACCGCCGATAATGTTCTAAAAATGATGGCTATTGAAATGCGATTTAGAGCCGATATTCCTGTACTCATTATGGGTGAAACTGGAGTTGGAAAAACTCGTATGATACGGTTTATGTGTGATTTACAAAGGGAAGGAAAGAAAGAGACTAACATGATAATTGTAAAGTGTCATGGTGGAATGGAGAAAATGCAAATTTATCGCAGTGTTGAGAAAACGATCGAACTGGCAAAGAAGAATATCGATGTTGGAATTAAGAAAACAGTTTTGTTTTTTGATGAAGCCAATACGACTAAACATGTTGGAGCAATTAGGGAAGCTATGTGCGATAAAATGTTCAATGGTAAACCTATTCCCGAAAATATTGGCATAAAAATCAATCGCAGCGGTTAACCCTTATCGAGAGCATTCGAAAGAAATGGTCCAAAAACTGGAGAAGGCTGGATTAGGGTATCACATGAAACAGGAAAATATTCAAGGAATTCCTATGCGACGATTAGTTTATCGAGTAAATCAAATTCCAGAAAGTCTGTCTGCTCTTATTTGGGATTTTGGAATACTGAGCGATCTAACTGAAAAGAAATACATTCTCCAAATTGTGTCAAACCGAATAGAGAAGGAAGGTTGGTCGTCCAATCATCGTGAATATTTAGTAGCTGTTCTTACAAAATGTCAGCAGATCATGCGATCAAATCCTGATGAATGTTCATTCGTGAGTCTGAGGGATGTTAATCGGTGTCTCGATTTTCTGTCCTGGTTTTTGGAGAAAGGAAACCTTATCATTGGTCCAATTAAGGATGATCTGCGCCGAAATGCAAGTGATTTGCAAGAAATGCAAGCACCAGACGATTTCACCATTCATCTCACTTTATCCATTGCGTGCTCCTATTATATTCGACTTGAAAATAGATCGGTATTTTTCTCCGGTTTGATATCTGTGCTTAGTGTCTTTGGATCTAGATCAAACGATGAATCAATCTTTTTATCTATAATTGATTCTTGTCAAAATCTTTTCATAAATCAATTTACTAATTTGAAGCCCCCAGTATGTCGAAATGGGGCTCTAAAAGAAAACTTATGGATTATGACAATTTGCATTGAACTCAAAATACCTCTTTTCCTGGTGGGAAAACCTGGTACTTCCAAGTCATTAGCTAAAGTTCAAGTTAGTGATATTATGCAGGGACAGGCGTCTTACTCTGACTTTTTCAAAAACTTTAAGGAAATTCAAGTTCTTTCATTTCAGTGTAGTCCGATAGCTTCATCAACTGGAATATTGTCAACATTTAGGCAATGCCAAATATATCAAAAGAAACAAGACTTGAAAGTATTTGCTTCAGTTGTAGTACTTGATGAAATCGGTCTGGCTGAAGATAGCCCAAAAATGCCTTTAAAAGTTCTACATCCACTACTAGAAAATGGCTGCATAGAGGATGAGAAGCCAGAAGAATACCAGAAAGTGGCGTTTGTTGGTATATCAAACTGGGCACTTGATCCTGCTAAAATGAATCGAGGAATATTCATTTCCCGAGGCAAATTGAGCAAAGAAGATTTGCTTAATACAGCGAGAGACATCTTTATTCATAATGAAGATACCACTCCATTAGAGGAGTATCTTGAAGATATTGTGGATGCATATTTAGAGATTTATGACTCTCAGGATAGAGACTTTTATGGACTGAGGGACTTTTACAGCCTAATAAAGATGCTGTATCAAACTTTTTTAATTGACCGAAAAATAACTCCTGGAAATCTTCATTATGCCATTCATCGTTGTTTTGGTGGATGCAGTCATGAAATGAAGTCAGCAAAGCAATTTGTTTCGAGAATAAAGTCGATTTCCCCAAGCCTTCATGATCAAAATAACACATCATCTTTTGAACTCATCAAAGCTGCATTAGCTGATAAAGAAGAGAATAGATACTTATTGCTGTTGACGGAGAATGGGGCTGCATTGAGAATCTTATTGGATAATCAAGATGATTTATTCTCGGAGAATGTGTATTTAGTGTTTGGCTCTAGTTTTCTGCACGACCAGAATTATATGCAATTATGCAAGAATATTAATCGCATTAAGCTAGCAATGGAAATGGGCCATACAATCATTCTGTGTAACTTGGCTAATCTGTATGAAAGTTTGTATGACGCTCTCAATCAAAGTTATGCCTTCATGGGTGGATCTCGCTATGTTGATTTGGGACTTGGACTGCATCGAGTTAAGTGTCGAGTTCACGAAACGTTTCGTTTGATTGTAGTTGCAGAGGACAAAGAAGTGTTTCAAACGTTTCCAATACCTTTGATAAATCGTTTTGAAAAGCACTATTTAACTATGGACACGTTGATTACTAATGAACTCGAGAGTCAACAACATGTTTTAAATATGTGGATAAAGAAGTTTACCACGATTAAACCTCCAAATCATTTAATTGAAAGCTATGTTCAACCGAATACCAAAGACGTTTTTATCGGATACCATAGCGATGTTCCTGCGTCTCTTCTGATTCAAGCAAAATGTGATCTTCCTATTGAGTTTGCTAAAAATCAATTGATAAGTTGCGCTACTCCAGATTCAATTATTCGATTAGAATTCTCTGATTTACAACCTGCAGAGGTTGATGAAGCATATCGTCTATATAGCTCAAAGAAAGAATTGAACTCTCTAACTGATGCTATCAAATCTACTGCGAAGACTGATCGAAGTTTTCTTCAAATTACAACTCACGGGTCGTTGTTATCATTGTCGTCAAAGAAGAGTATAGCCAGTAATTTGAGTGTCAATCCGAAACAAATCAAACTCATTTCTCTCAATCAAATTGAAACTGAAAAGGAATTGAATGATAAACTAGATAGTTTCTTAACAGACTGTCAAAACACAATGAATGTTTTCATCCTCCAGTATAGCATAGATATGAGTCACCAGAATGCTAATCTCATTGATTCAACACGATTCTTAATTGATGATACTTCTAAAAAATATCTGTCTGCTAAATTCCACATTGTACTCTTGATTGAAATTCCTCGCAATAGCGGAATACAGTTCCTTGGTTTTTCTCATAGTCCTTGGAATTGTTTACACATTGATGAAGTCTATATGGATCATTCACCAATAGACATTCAAGCAATACGAGGAAAAACCATTGCTCAAATATTTGATGACCTTCATGAAGAAGTATTTATCAAACTCTTTGTTGAATCCTTTCCGATGCTATGTGGTAAAATTGAACCAATAGAATACGACAGAACCATGGAAAGAATCAATATTCTGTCTGATATAATGAAGGACGAAAGTATTAAATTGGAATTCGTTAAAATACTGAAAAGAAAATCTCTTCAATTTGCAAGTTCATCTACAGAAAATCACGACCTGATTTCAAACCTGTCACTTCAAAGTACTTATCTTTTAGAAGGCCACACATTCCAAGGATCTCTCTGGCTGACCCTATTAGATGAAATTCAGCCATGTCTGGTGAATGCGCTGCAATTTTGTGATATCAGCAAAGGCTTGGATCACTTGAAAAGTGGTAGTAGTGATTGGATGAAAATATTCTACTTGTCTATTTTCGATAAGTTAGATGGTCATCCGTGCAGGCAGTTACAATTACCGTCGAATTTTTCAACATCTCTTCCATTCGCTTGGACATTCATTAATGACATTGAAAAGATCTATTTGACTGATCCTCATGTTCACCCAGCTACGTTGTTCAATGCAGTAAAAGAAATGAATTTGCATAGTCATTTGATAAATATTTTTAAGACGCAGAGTTCTGAAGCTGTTTTGCTCTTTGTCAAGGATCTGATAAAACTGAAATATCCCAACTTGAGCGGTTATACTACCTTGGAAAACAATTTAATATGTCAAATAGATGAGATTGCCAAGCAACAAGTCTGTATCACCCGCATCAAGGATGAATTTAAGAGTGGGTTTGAAACAGAAACCAGTGTGATGCCCAGTGACTTATATTTGGCATTTATGACACTGAACAATAGCACCAAAGTCTTAAATGACAGCATTACCTTCTGTCAAAAATATTTGAATGAGTCGATCATTCAAAAAATTGTTGATAAAGTTAGTCAGCATGATTGCATTGCTAAAATTGCATTGGACATTATTGTAATCGATCTTGACCCAACAAAGTACGACTTAACATCTGCTAATTTCCGACAAAAATGGACAACCAAATTAAAAGAATTTCGCATTATCCTTCAACGATACATATCATTTGAGGGCAGTTCTGTTGAGGATTTAGTTCAAAAGAATTCGCGACTTGAAATTATGAGACTATTTGTTGAAAGTATTATCTCCGATCAATTGAGCACAAAAAAGCTATGCCAATCTTTAAACAGTTTGGGTGCAAGGTTAACTGATTCTTGTGATTTGAAAAGAAAATCAACGTTTGATGTCTTTCTAAAGTTTTTATCAAAATTATCAGTGGATACAGCAAAACTGATATTTTGTGGCGGAGTAGATGCCTGTTTTTTATGCACAGATGAATTAACTGAACCCGTGGCTTTGCCTTGTGATCATGTGGCTTGTTGGAAATGCTTAATATCTAAAAGAGATGATCGACTACGAAGCAATGACAATTGGAACTGTCCTAAAGATGGATGCAAAAGAAATTATCCTGCGGATCATCTTCTTGAACGTACTGTGAAATGTGAATCTGCAGTTAAAAAGCATCAACTATTTCGAAAAAATGTTCAAATATTCTTTCAAGAAATTCTTCAGAGGTACATTTTTGTTGGGAATACTCCTCCAGATAGAGAAGTGATTCAAATTCTCTTAAAATTTGCAATTTCAAAACATCTCACCAATGAAGAGAAAATACTTCAGAAATTGACTCCATTTGTTGATGCAACACCCGTTCTAAGATCTTTGATATTCACTTTGATATTAAAGAGCAAAATTCTTGATATTGACGAATATCTGAATTCTAACCTCCCGCTATTCAATGAAGATCCAGAAAACAATGCTGAAGTATGCTTACTTCTTCTTTACTGTTTGGAAGATGCTCTCCTCGAGAACCAACCGGACTTAGTAGAATTGGCCGGCGAAAATATACAATCTGCAAATGAGGAAATATTATTTTTTGAGAAAATTGTAGCATCAACTATTCCCGTTCATAATTCCGCCGTTGTTGACACAATCTTTCAAAAACTTCAATTCACTGCAAAATTGCGTATTTGTCTATCACATGTAGCCAAATGGCTGCACAATCACATTTCAAAGAAAGAGCCCCTTCCAGGAGAAATTACTGGCTGTTTAGATAAAGTGCAAGATTTGATGAAAAATACTAATCAGAAATGCTTGTTTACATTTCTGGTCAAAGAAATTGCCTCTAAGCATAGTTCAGCTACTATTCTTGAATGGAAACTTTCTTCAGTGTATTCAGAAATGATGTTGACATCATTGCAATCGAATGAACTTCATTATTATCCAGACTATTGTTGTGTCATTGGCGAACACTACACATTGTTGAGAAATAAAATTTCTGAAACTTTCAATTCGTCAGAAAATGTCGAAATTCCTGAGGATCCAAAATTGCGAAGTAATTATAGATTGGCTTGCTTTTACTTCATGAAAAGAATTTACAATACTAACTCTGAAGAGGAAACATTTGATAATAAGGTATCTCAATTGCTAAAAATGGCTTACACTGATGAAAGTCATTTAAAAATATCAGAAAATTTGATTACATTAATGAGGGAATGGCAATCACCCACAGAGAAATCTATTGGCTGCATCATCTTCCATTTCTTTGAAATGCTTTTGTTTCATGGTGACACAGCACCCGGAATAATCAACTTCTTTTACCAATTGACCTTCTTCCCAAATACCTTGGAGAAAAGCTATTTTCCGACCATGCCACAAGATGATCTGGCTGATATTTTGAATATGATATCTACGTCAATCATAACCGGTGAGAATACTTTCACAAGATTTTACCGTTGTAGTAATGGTCATCCTTACGGAGTTGGAAATTGCGGCCAACTAAATCAAAGTGGACGATGTCATTGTGGGGTTTCTATTGGAAGAGGTTCTGAGACACAAGTTTTGAACAATAACAATCATAAAGACCAATCCGGTGTTGGCTATATTTTGGATCCAGAAGTGACCACTCAGATGATAACTGGAGTTCGCAAATTGAACACCATTCAAGTCTGTACAATACAAGTGTTTTTACATGCTTGCATGCTTTTGTGTACAAAGAAAGATCACATTTCCTCCTTGATTAAAGCTAAAATTCAACCTCAAAGACTGCCTAATGTTCTTCTTGATTGTATGAAGAAGAATATTTCTGAACTCTCCAGATCATTAGAAAGAAGTGAGGATCACATTTTCATTTATTTACACCTTGTTGTGGAAAATTTGAGGAAACCGAAATCAAGTACATCTATGTCCTTAGACACGAAAGAAGCAAGGGAGATTTGGGAAACGCAATTTTGTCAAGAATTAATTGACGATGAATCTCTCAATGATGCTTGCGGTAAATTTCAGAACAGAGATATAAAATTGGAAGCTGACAACAATTCCATACTTCATTCAATTTTGAAGAAATCGGAAGTTGCCAGCTTTCATATACAAGATTTGCCATATGCCCCTGTCATGTGGGAGCCACGTATTCGCATTTGTTTGGCAAACATTTCTCATCATATTAATGAAGAACAACACAAAACGCATTGTCCTCTATTTTCCTTAATTATTAAAAATCAAGTTGAACTATCGAAGACGCACCATCTTGTTTCTATTCTAAAACTGCAGTCCTCACTGGTCCAACAATTTAATAGACATTTGGACCGTGCAGATCTAGAAACGACAACGATAGACATGTTTTTACAACGATTCATATCGAATGAGATTGATATTGCACATTTTAAGGAGTTAATTCACAACTATTTGCAAGTTTTTAATGACCTGTCACTAAGAATATTTTCTTATGATAAAAAAGGAAAGATTGCCGGTGAGCATTTTTACTCACATAATGATCCAAAAGCCAGGATGGATATCACGCCATGTGGAATTCTCTTTCCATCGGCACATGGTTTCGGCTTATGTGCCAAGATGCTGGTGAAAGTTCTGATTGACACTCATAATTCTACGCTGAAATATTATTTGGATAATGAACCGGGCAATGAACAGAAAATTGATCCGTGCACAGTTGACTCATCTCAGATAATAGCGTGTGATAGGGAGAATTTGGAGAACTTGATTCTTCTCAATACTCAATACGAGCTTCACTCTGGTAGTGCTACAAAAAGAACTATCGATTTGGATAGCTTGGAACGACAAGTTAAAAACAGGTATGTGTGTCCTTAATTTTATTGTCTGTATGTGCAAATTTCTAAATTAAATTTTTACTCTATTATTCACGGATAGAGTAAATTCAATGTCTATTATCAAGGGAGATTATGGAGACCATTTCCTTAATTTATTTTTATTTGGTGTTGTTCCAATGTGCCCCAAAACTATTTTAAAGTCTTTAAATTTCTCTGTCTATAGCGCTCCATACAGTTTATCTTTTTTTCCTCTTTTGAACTGACCCGAGTGTGGTGTGGAACTGCAATGTCTATAATTACGATTACGGCTGCTTGTGTTTCTTTGTCTACCGTCAGGTCTATAAGAATCTATAATATATTGTAATTCAATTATTTCAGGTATTTTATTGGCCGTGTTTTACTGGACGATAAACAGATTCCCGTGCTTAAATTTTCTGGTGAAGATGATGATCTGAAAGACCAACCCTTGATGATACCTCAATGTCATTTGCCATCAATGATACGGTGTGATATCGAATCCGTCAAGGACTTACCTCCCTTATGTCTCCTCCTTAATTATTGTCAGAAAGTTCGATATCTGTTGGCTGTTACTCTACCATCCCACTGCGTGGATTCAACGAATTGTTTAGATAAAACGACTTCACTGAAAACATACATGCAAATGACTCATTTCAAAATCGATCCCTATTTTATTGGCAAGCGACTATTGGAAAATATACATTTAGAATATCTCGATGACTCGATTTTATTCTTGAAAGTTGAAAGAGCGAAGCGAATTATTTTACTCAATCAAAATCCTTGGCAGGGTCTCATAAAACGGGATATGCAAGTTCCTGTTGATGATAACCTACAAGAGAAGTTACAAGAGGTACTGCTCTGTATCCCCAGAACTACACTCCTAACACTTTTATACAGATTCTTGGAGGAATTCATTGTTTCGGGAATAATTGATATTCCAGACTATACCATTGCTGAATGTCTCGAAGATGCATTTGATGAAGAGAACGTTCCCGAGGCCAGAATATTGATTGATAATTTTGCTTCCACCGCCGCTAAAGTACCGCATGCTTATAGTTGTTTTAACTATTTTGTACATAGAATTGAAGCTATATCAAATCGAAGTACTAAATGAATAACATGTGTATCGTAACATTGAATTGTATTGGCTTTCTTATATTCTTATAATGTTTATGGAATATATTGATCTTTTGAACTCTACTATTTATTATATTTATTATTATACCCATTGTTATTCAATATCCTTTTTATCTCAATTGCGGACGATATTATCTATATGAACAATATTTGTGCTTTTTCAGTATTTATAATCATGTGTGTTTATTACATTCCAAAAAGCTATGTTTTATATGTTTTGGAAAGGTTAATGATTATAGTATTGTTTTATATGTCGTTTATATTGTTTATATATCAGGGTGGATCCAGAGGTCAACTTGTCGGGGAATTTTAATGACAATAATGAAATATCTCATTTTACTTATTTTTTATTTTATTTTTTAGTATTTTCTACATATATGTATATATCTTAATGGCAAAACATATTTCTACATTAAATTTGATATGCTTATTTTGTACCTATGTATGTATATAATTTTTGTAGGTAAACCATGTAAATGTGATTTACTTGGTCACTTTATTATCTACACATTCATAAACTTTTAATTATTTTAGTTTTAAACCAAATGTAATGTACTGTAATTTATCCTTATGGTCTTTTATTAGACATTACGTTAGTTATTTTTAATAAACATTACTCAGCCTTTTTATTTCTACGTGTAATTAACTGTACTTATATTTGTATTATGTATATTAAATTATTATTATTATTAAAGCTTGTGTACCTGTATACGAAGTAGAAAGTAGTGTACGAAGTTCGTCTCTAGCGCACTAGCGGCATCTTCAAAGGGATGACGTCATTTTCCTCGCATTCGCGGGGCAAATCTGTCAAAAAGTGATGAGTGC
>JAYJLU010543266.1:0-12420 GCA_036873645.1 Minona dolichovesicula | reverse complement strand
TTTCATTATAGGCGTGATTATAGCATGCTTCTCCGAAGTAGGTATACAACCAGAAATGAATGAGCAGTTAATTATAGTACAAATAGCTGGACTTACATACGTAGAGATCGACTTTAAAAGGAAAGTTGGTATAGGATCACGAGGCGAGGATTTATTTTTTAGGTTTTTGATAGTAGTCATGACTTCATCGTTGGAAGTTTGTCTAAGATCTGTGAGACTAGTATTTTCATTAATTACAGATTCCTTTTTTCGACATGTCATAGGGAACTCAGAACGAATATCATCGATTTTCTTATGGAAGTAGTTTGCTATTTGTTTGGTATGTTGTCACCACTTGGAAATACCGGAGAACTGTTCCTGTATAAGAGACTATTAATTGCAGACCACAAATTTCGAGGTGTATCATTATTCTTGTTAATATAATTAGTATAAAAGTCTTTTTTTGTAGAATCAACAAGTTTTTTGACCAAAATTTAACACTCAAAAGTATGCTTTGAATGATTTAAAGATATTATTAGTTTTATTTAATCTAAAGTGAATTCAGTGCTTTAATATATACCAATAAACTGATAAAAAATATATAAAAATCAGGGATGTGATTTCAAATTTACCAAAAAGACAGAACCTACAACTTATGGCTACACGTTAAGTGTAGCCTATAAATCCGTGCGTAGCGCCAAAGATTTTCACCTTTAAGTGCCTACAATGCAGTAAAGAGGGTGGTTCACCCCAAAGAATACTTTACAAATTTTATGGTGATGAACATTGTTATGAGAGAGATACCCTTAACTCAGCCAATTAGGCTTCACCCCCCCCCCCCCAATTTTAAATTGGATTTTTGCAATTCACAAAATTGACCCTGAGCTCTTAAAAAAGTGGGAAGAATCACATCCCTGAAAAATGTGTTATTATAAAAAGGTATTTGATAAAATATTGTCAATTATACAAGATAATTAATATATATCCATACAGAGATATGGACATATTATTATGAATTGTCAATGATAACTAATACATAGAATTAACATGTGATTTTGTGTTTTCTGAAATGTTGAATTTTAATCACACTTACATCAGCGGCATCTAATTTTTTTTCTACATCATCAAGAGAGTTCAGATCATTAATCGAAAAAATGTCAATATCCATTTGTGCTATTTTTCAAAAAGGATATTCTGGTACTACTGAATTAAATAATTATTCTGGCGAAAGTGACCGGTTTTTCTAAAAATTTAAATATTGTGCTATTGACGGCGACGCAATAAAATTTTGTTTTATGAATCAAATTCTGGTAGTTTACAATTCATAAACGTCGGAAAAGTCAGCACTCTCTAAATCTTTTTGTTCGTGACCTTACCTTGTGGGGCATTATGACTTCAACTTTAGTACCAACACATATTTAACTTTTAATTATTAACCCCAAAAATAGTCTTATAGAATTATAGAGAAATCATAAAATAAAAAATCAATAATTGTTTAATATGCTTTTAGTGGGTTAAATTTTGTAATTTTTGTTGACAATATTTAAAAACAGCTGAAATTTTAATTTTTTTAATAATCGGCACCAATAATCGTAATGTAATGATACCTCATGTAATAATGTCCCTAATGAATTAGGTAATGTGTTTCTTACAAAGAATCCCCATCGTACTATGTATATAACATATTTTTTATTTATTATATAGGTCGAGTGAATTAATAAATTATAGTTTTAGTATCCAGCACCAGTGTTCACATATTTATGAATTGCCTGTTAACTGTTAAACCTTTTTTGAGCTAATTGGAGCATGTGAGCTCATACTCTAAATTTTCCTAAAGAAGTTTTCTAGGCTTTAACTACAATCTAAATTCCTCATTTAAGTTTTAAATATCTTTTTAATGTATTAGGAGAATTGAACTGTCAAGTAACAAGGATAAACTAATGGTATTGAATTATTTATTCACATTCTGTTCACTGAGTATATCTTCACTGACAACTTCATAACACAAAAATATTAGTTATACCAAATTAATTTGACCAATTTGTTTAACTTTGTAAATAAAAAATAATTTAATTATAAAATACACCAATCATATTTTAGAATTTGATGTAAAATTTATTATGTTACCTTTATCTTCACATTTATTTACATTTTTGTTATCATATTTTTTAATGTGTATATTAAAATGTTGACTATTTATTATAGTTTAAAAAATAATCAAAATTAAACATCTACCTACTATGAATTTTATTTCATAAAATAATTTAAAATTTATTATTCCAATAATATCTATTTTCAAGATTAGTTTTACAATATGTTCTCTGTATTAATAGATAGTAGATATTCATTTAGTATAGCAATAGCTGATGATAAATATTGATATTATATTTAGGCATGCTATATACAGGACAGGGCTGTCAACTGTACCGATATGAGTGAGACAGTCCCGATATTAAAGCCTGTCCTGCTCATCCCAATATATTATACAATTATTGTTATAATACATCTGTATAGAAACTAATGAAATCTGATTCTGTATTAGTTGTTATATGAGCTGACTTTATGAATTGATAAGCTCAGCCAATACAAATTTACTGTTTTACTATTGGTTTTCCATCTCATTATCCAGTTCATTAAGGCACAACACAGTCTTATTACTCTCAAAATATTGAAATGCATATATTTATTGATGGTTGTAGATTACACACGCGCTGACAAATCCTATCTCTGCCATTATAAAACTACCAGATTCAATTTATCGCCTCTCCTAAACACCTTCTCTGATTTTAATAATTTGTTCATTGAATGAACGTATACATTAAGTGCTATCCAAAGATATAGGAATTGTTAAAAACAGCAAAGGTGATATAAATTAAAATTGGTAATTTTATAGTTTTTCATAGCGCATTTTATATCATTTTAATCAACCAATCTAACAAAGATATAAGAACACAATCAAAAAGATTGGTTAATTTATCTTATTAATTGACTAATTGGAAATATGACACCATCAGTATAGTAAAGTGACCCTCCAATTCTATGATAATAAAGAACCAACTTAGACCGTGTATTTTCAGTTTATATGGTACTCAGGGTTTGTTAATTCCTAGAATTGTAGTTTCACTTTTGTATGTGCCTTATTGAACTGACTATCAGCAAGCAGAGTGAGTTATCCTTTAAGAAAATGGAAAACCAATACTATATGTAATTCTTTTGAACCAAAATTGTGTATAACTGCTGTTTAAAATACTACACTATTATAAAACACATTTCTCATATTTTAACATTTAGGCTTAATCAATAAAATATAAATTATCATTATTCCCGATTTGAAAGACACATTTTACCACATTGTTATCGAATTGATTGGCAACCCTGTTTATGATCTAATAAAGGAAAAGACAGACAGACATAGGTGAAATAAATGAAATCCAAAGAAAATTTTCAGCCATATTCAAGCAATTTCAAATTCATTGTAAATAATATAAATATCTTGAATAGTTAAAGCATATGTATTGATTACTGACAGTAATTTAACCCTAGCATCTGCTGTCCATAACCTAAACATTTCATCTAGGTTACCAACGGTATGTAAGTAAATTGCTTATTGGTACAAAAATTGACAAATGCAAAATTTGGGAACAAATGTGTATGCAGTTTTATTGCTGTTAGTGAACTAACATTTGTATTACTACATTACTTCTGGTCCTTTGATAGTTAAAAATGAACATCCCATAAACCAAAAACTTTGAAGCTATCACACATTGTCCTATTCTTAAGTTTACCATGTTTATGTAGGAGAAAATATTGAATAATTTAATTCATTTTTAATGCATTTTATTTATCTACACACTTCAGAAACTAATTGACATAATTGCCTAAACTACAGAACATAATGCTTTAGAACTTATCATTGAAAAATTGGAGAACTTGTATGATTTAAATTATAACTCTTTTCTTTTGATTGGCATAATATTATTTTTAATTAATATATTTTAGGAATGGAATCTTCAGAGAATGACAATCTTATAGATTATTTCTTTATTTGTGGATTGGATGACAGCATTGGGTTAGATTTATATGATATTGTCTGTAAGTGTTCCTTTTTTTATTGAATTCATGAAGAAATTTTGCATTAATGAACGCATTGTTACATGTTAAGAATCTGTTCAATTTCCTCAATAGCATTCACAAAGAATAAGAATTTGAAACTAAATAAGATACTAATAAATTATCTTAAATAATTAATATTAAGTGCAATTCTTTTTCTCTCTAATACAATGCATTTTCGTTTACATGTAAGAATTGAATATAATTATGCGACCAAATTTTTATTCATGCCAAGAATCAAAACGAGCAATCGTAATATTCTATTTCCTTAACCTGAAAATCTTAAATAAAATTTGTAATTCATCAATTTAATATTTCACTTGTTCTCATTATAACCAAATTTATATGTTATATTTTGAAAATACGAGTCCACTTAGATATTTTAAAAATAAAAAACAAAACCCACTAGAATTTATTGATAGATGGCATGATATATTATTAATAAGATACTCGACTCCTACGAAAATCACGCTTTTTGGCCCTAAAAACTCCAATGTTACACCAAACTTCCCTTCTTCAACGAGCTGCACTCCTCGATGATCTACAAACGCATCAACCATCAAATCAACCATTCACCACTGTCCGCTGCACCTTCTCCACCAGAAAAGTTTGGACTAAATCCAACAAGGACCCTATCCCAATGTTCGACTAATCCAATGTAATTTATAAATTCACATGTGAGTGTAGTAGCACTTTCATATATTGGAAAAACTTCACGAAAACTATCCCAACGCATCCGGGAACACGATTCCACGATATATCAGAACCTGCTCAGATAGATCCAGTCAAAATCAGACTCTATCAAAATACCACCTTAGCTCAGCCATAACGAAACACCTCATCAAGTGCCAACACTCAACAAGAGGTCCGTCAAGTAATTTTAAAATTATCGCCAGAGCCAGAAACAGAAGACATCTGGGAATATTAGAAGCCCCCTTCAACCGCAGATTTCAATCAGACATCTGTGTCCAGAAGGACACAACAAATTCTCTCATTAATTCTTGCATGGTAATTCTTCCCCTCACTTTATTTTACTTTGATTTTAAATCGCAATTCATTCCATTCACTTTAAATTGTGTAAATTCCTTTGGATATTTCTCTCATCATTCGGTCTCATTGATTTAATTCCTCATTATTATATATTTTTAGATGAGGATGAATTGTCAGGCATTAGTCTGAACAATTCGAATCTGCCTCCATTAGAACGGTGCTACAAATGTCATTTGCTGCAACATTTCCCTCCCCAATCATCTCACTACAACTTTGATGTTGAAGCTATCACAACTGTATGCATTTAGTTATCATTTAGTAATATTGAGGTTATTTTAATTAAGTGCCCATAAAACATTCAATTAGAAAAGTTATTCTATGGTGTTATTTTTAGTTTTTTTAAGTCTGAATATTCAATATCCATTTTTATGATGAATGGTTGGTTAATACAAACATTTCTCTGCTTGACCATGTCGATTTTTTGAAGTGTAGAGGCAAAAGAGGTAGGGGCCTAAAAGACTTCCCTAAGGGACTCCATATATTTATTATAATTTTGAATTCGGCTGTTGGTAATTTTAGAGTGTATGAGATCCTTCTATGTATATTAATTAGATCAGTTTCATTTTCTCAATCAATTTGTGTTGTATTATAGTAGTTCAAGTTTGTTTTATTAGATTCGTTGTTTGCAGATTGACTTTATACTTATATGTAATAGAATCATCTGATTGTTTATCTTATGCGGTGAAAGTCGTCTCTATGTGGTTTGTTTATTCACTCATTGATAGAGACAGACAGTTATTATCTCTGCTATATTGATAATTACAAATTGAGCTTATACAGTTTGATTTGTAATTTTCGTTGAACAACTTTTTTCCAAATACGCTGTGAAAAGTGGAAATATCCATAGATTTGAGAACTTTTCATGGTGATGCATCATTCATAATGTCATACTGAAAAGCATTATTTTTCCATGCTTATTCATAGCTTGAAAATATTTGGTTGTGAAAATATGTGGCGGCCAACTTTGTTGCGACAACGCAGGCCGCCACATAGTCCCAGAACCATTGCTACTTTCATATGTGTATATTTTCCAGTATTCGGGGCATTGTTTAGGAAGGCAGCTATATTCTCCTTCGTAAAAGATTTCGCACATTTTCGTACGTAGCCGCAGCTTCGTAGGATTTTAGTAAATGAGATATTCTTGAGAATTTCAACATGAATAAACAGACCATATGCAGACCATGCTAGCATATTCTTTTGTATTTTTAAGGTAATCGAAGAACTGTAATAAATCATCTTCGCCAGGATTTCGGTTTTCTCTTTTAAATCTCGAAAAGTCTTTCAAAATTGGCCCAATGGCTATCATATCGTTTAGAACTTTTAACTGGCTTTAATATCATTTAAAATTTCTGAAGCAGACCGTTTCATTTTTCTTCTCAATCTTGTAGAACGAAAAATGTTTACGTAATACGCGGGGTAGAGTGACCCTCTCTAATTCTATAGAAATAAAGACCCAACATGGATATCAGTCTATTCCCGACTAATGATGGTATCCAAGACTATGTTTTCCATAGAAAAGGAGTCACTGTCACTGTTTTATTATCAAAGTCAATAAAAAGACCTTCTACTCTATGGAATTTTTGATCCAATAATAGATTGGTTTAGAATTCCATAGAATAATACGGGTCTACTTTTGACTTTAGATGGTTCTAATGGAAAAAAATAGCATTCACGAATTCTATTAACACTCGATCGCTTCGCTCTCTCGTATAGAAATCCTCGTAATGAAAACGTGTTACTTTTCAAATTTCGTGAAAATAACTATTTCTTTCTCTCCTCTCTGTGGCACACTTTCAATAAGTAAATTAGTAAGTAAGTAAGTTTATTACAGATACAATGAGTGAAATCCTTGCGGATTGATTATACATAGGATGAAAATGACAATTGGAATGATGAGAATACATATTTGAAAATAAACAAGATAGAAAGCCACTAATTAATAAATGAAATGAAATTCCTGACACCATAAGGTATTCTAGGCTATTTTCAAAGGATTTTGTTCTACACTTGATAGCAAAAGCATGCCTGCTTCTAAGATTAATATTAACATCGGATCTTCGATGCTTTTCTAAAATACAATATGCGATAGGTTCTTATTTCCCTTGGCAATTTTCTCGAAGAAGATTTTGCTGAGGGATTCGCGTCTTTCTCTGAGAGATTGGATTCCAGCAGTCTCCAAGGCGGCACCATTTTTATAGATTAGGGAAGATAATACGAGGGACCCTTTTCTGAATTTGTTCCATTTGAAAATGCTGTCTTTCGGTCAGTTCAGTGTGCCAAACTGGGCATGCGTATTCCAACGGGATGTCGACAATTTCGATGACCGTGCTATCGTCAACATATTTCAAATCAATATCCATGTCATCATTTATTATCATGATGATGATAAATGCTAAGGGTCCAGTGAGTGTTCCTTGAGGAACACCAGCATGAATTTCAACCCAGTTGGACGTGTGACCCTGGTGGTAGTTGACTCGATGTCATCGATGAGTTAGTTAGTTAAGTGTTGTTTTGATTTATTTATTTCAGATGGTGATGCCCCATGGCTTGCAGTTGACCAGTTCTATGTATATCAAAGATGAATCGGCATTTAATAAGAAGGATTTGGAAAATCACAACTTCTTATTAACCCGCGAGGATGGCTCTCAGCTTTATGGGCGGTGTCTCATGTTCTGGGAGCGTGTCGATCAAGTGCGTGTACTGCGGGCGGTGTCAGATCTTTATCAGATGTATAGAATTGAGTTGGCAAGTTTGGGGAAAGATCCTGACCAGATTGAAATGTTTAATCCAGATACTCATCGACTGTATTCCAGAAAGGTGCACCCTATTATTACACAATTGAAGGATTACACTTTCTTGTTAATAATTGTTTTTAAAGTGTTTTGTTTTGTTTATTAGGCCATTGGTGTTCTGACTCGCTTTCCATATTTGCCGTGCTTGGAATCGTGGTTGTACGACCTATTTGTCTCGTTAATATCAGAAGATCACCCACTGGACCTACCAATCGAATCCTACATCTATAATTTACTCTATGAAGTACCTCTGCCTCCTGAAGGTCAAACATTAGCATTTAAAGGCGTCTATAGGAAGCATTTCTGCCGACAACCGGGTATACTTCCGCATTTTCTTTACTCTAGAACATGCCTATCTATTTTGATTATTGATTGAACTGTGGATATCGATGCGGCTTCATTCTATCACAAATTCTGACAAATTTGGCTATTTTATCGCCTCTCCTAAACGCTTTTTCTATTTCAGTAATTCGCTCATTGAAAGAATCGATAAATTATGTGCTTTTCAAAGATATAGCGTAATGATAGCGTAAATCCACCGAGGTGCTTTAAAATGCTCTAAAAGTACAATATGGAACATAAAAGTTAGACTAACACGGAAAAAATCATTAAAACCATGGAGAAAATAAAAAACGTTAATATTGAAAATATTCACTAAAATGAAATTTAAAAGAGTTAAAACTGGGTAAAAGTTAGTTTGATTCGTTCCATAACCGGGGAACCACTATTCCCAAATGCACGAATGCCGAAAGAGGTTTGGGCGCTGTTCGAAATGTGGAGGTGATAGTGGGAATCGGACCGGAGAGACCTTGGTTGGATGCGGCGCTGGATGAGTTGTTGAAGATAAATTGGCGCGGAGTTATCATCGAGGCATTTGTAGACCAGTAGTAGAATTTTTAAACGAATGTGTTGAACTATGGGCAGCCAGCGGAGATCGTGCAGTATGGCAGTGATGTGCTCATAAGATCTGGATGACGTAACAATTCTAGCGGCAGTGTTCTGTATTCGCTGAAGCTTATTGGTGAGGCGAGATGGAAGTCCATTGAGCAAAGCATTGCAATAGTCTAACTTGCTGAATATGAAAGCGTGAATGAGTTGTACAGTAGCGTCCCTGTTGAGATATCTTCGAATTTTACCAATGTTGTACATGTGAAAGTGAGCAGAGAGGCAGATAGAGCAGTGATATGTTGCTCCAGAGAGAGGTGTTTATCCATTAAGACTCCAATGCTTTTCACAACCTCACAGGGTTCAACCCTATTGCTCCCAATCTGAATGCTGGGATAAATTAATTTATTGGAGATCAATTTAGATGATACTATATATAGCATAACCTCTGTTTTTGGTCATTCATTTTGAGAGATCACTGAGACATCCATGCACGAACAGATGATAATATACAGTTTTGAATCTGATCAATAGTGGTGTTGATATCCGAAAAGGATCAAAAGAAACATAGAGAGAAGTGTCATCAGCATGTAAGTGCTAGTTCATAGAATGCTCACGTAGTAAGTTACCGAGAGAGATAGTGTAGATGATGAAGAGGACAGGTCCTAGAACGGATCCCTGAGGAACACCACACAGCAACACGTACCAGTGACTGTCATGATCCATTTTGGTCGACATTAAATACGAATTTACATATGAGCATATGAGCGACTGGGTTTATTTAAATAAGGTGGTTGAAATGACATCAAGGCTAAATGAGAGCAGGAATCAGATATTGAGAAAGATATCCAACAAACAGTCTAGCAGTTGTTGGGGAATTTGTTGTAATCAAAAAATATTTCCCGAACTCAAAGAAGACAATTTTTGCGGGCATTGCTGTGTCAGGATGACATTGAACAAAAAAAGAGAGTTGGAAGTTCACCAATTTCTGAAAGCAAGTATGGATCCTATAACTGGTTATTAAAATCAGAGAAGGCATTTAGGAGAGGCGATAAATTGAAATTGTTAGCTTTATAATAGCGGAGATAGGAATTTGTCATCCGTGGTTGGTATAACAGAACCATCGATATACATCGTATCATTCAAACTATCAATTTAGTCTAATTCTTCGTCCCGCTAAATCTCTCGAAATTTTCAATATTATGTAGTTTCCTTGTTTCTATCTTGCAGTGAAATCATCGGAGCTGCCATTGTTTGAAGTGCCACTTCGAGGTGCCCTGGAAGTTCTTGGCATGGAGGATCTGATTAAACTGTATACCTGCGCCTTGCTGGAACTTAGAGTGGTCCTTATTTCTAAAGGTAAGTACCTCGCCGTTACACGGCTACATCTCCAAAATATACTTTACTATAATTGCAAAGATTATTCGTAAAACGAAGAAGAATTTATGAACGAAACGTGTCTAACTATTAGATATTATATAGACATTGATATTTTTATCAATTTGTTAATGTATTCTCCTCCATATTATACATATTTGTCAGAATTTATTGGGATGTTGTTGAGTTTAATGGATTTGTAAATCTCTATACTATATTGTAATCAAGAGAGAAGGAGAGAGTGGGGGATAGATAATTTGTTTGATTGAATGATTAATTAGTTTTTCTCAATAATAGAGCTGCTTGGAACATCCTCTGCCATACAGACACTCTATCTGTCTGTCTGTCTTTCCCTACTCTCTCTGTTTCTGTCTCTGTCTATACTGTCTTTCTCTGTCTCTGTTTCATTCTCTTTCTCACTCCCTCTCCCTGTCTCTGTCTCTCTCCCCCTCCCCTCCCTCTCTTTCTCTCGCTGTCTCTCTCCCCCTCCCTCTCTCTTTCTCACTCCCTCTCTCTGTCTCTGTCTCTGTCTCTCTCCCCCTTCCTCTCTGTCTCTTTCCCTCTCTCTCTCTCTCTGTCTCTCTCTGTGTCTCCCTCTCTTTCTCCCTCTCTCTCTCTCTCTTTCTGTCTGTCTCTTTCTTTCTCTCTTTCTGTCTCTGTCTCTGTCTATCTCTGATAATAGAAAGGAGGATAAGTGTGTTGTGCAGGCATGCCTTGTATAATTCCCTGTCTCTCTTCTTCTCTTCAATTTATAAGGATCTCTTCCTCATGACAGGAGTAATAAAGCCTTTTATTATAATATTATACACCTTTCCAGTAGAAAGGGTAACACTTAAAAATATTCCATTTAGTAATCTACCAAACTTTCCAAACAAAAGATAGGTAAGAAACAAGTATATATTGATGTTGATAGTTAATCAATTACGAACTTTCCAGTGACAGGATGAGTTAACTCAAATTAAATTCAAATCGTTAGGATTTGTTGGTGGTGAATACTGCAGGAAATATACCACCCATAGGGAGAGATTAAAATCCACTTTAATAGTGTTTGGGGAAATTTTAGCAGAGATATCCCTATAAGGATATGTGATCTCCAAGGAGAACCTCTTAGAATTATCGGTGAACCTAAATTCCCAGAGAGAATGCGTTGATAATCTCCTTAAAATGGCATTTGAATCTTTTAACACCACTAGAACAGCGGAATCCGTCAAAATGTTTTCGCATTTTTATTTTTCTAGTTCAACAATCATCAAAATTTATTCAGATGTTTGTAGACCGCGCGCTAGCGACAGTTATACAGTTATATGTAGAACAGCGATATCCGTCAGGATTGACGATTTTGAAAATTTCGTTGGAAAGCTTTTGTGGAATGGACATCAAACATGAATAGCTGTTACTAAATTGTTCGAAAAGATTCATACAACCACCCAAAATATGATAACATCAACATTTTGTCAAATTGAAAAGATCGCTAATCTTGAAATTTGATCTTTTCGTGCCATATGATAATATCTTCAATATTATCGACTACGTTCGCGTCTGTCAATCTAAAATACCCCAAAACAAATAAAATGCCTCGGACAATTTATTCCGAGCTCAAACTGTCCGCTTCATGGAAAGAAATGTGGAGCTTATTTACAGAGTGTGAAATATTACGCAATCAGCTTAGGTATGTAGGTACACCATTTTGAGCAGTAAATGACTCATATGTCATTCAGTATGTTTAGTAATTATAATTTAGTTACATATTATAAAACAGATTTGCTTATTTAATTATAACGATAATAATAACAATATGCGAAATATTTGTGAATTTTGACCTCCCTACATGGCATTTTCGATGCAAAATTTTACAAAACTACCTATCGTAACGAACATAAAATGTAATTGATATTAATATATGCTTAAGGAATGTTTATCAATGGATACAACTATTCAGCACTTCGTGAATATTCGAAATAAAAACAAACGTAAAAAAGTCCCAAAATTATCCATATTTTATCCATATTATATGGATAAACTTCCAATTTATTTATAGGCCAATAAAATAGTTTGGTATTATTTCCAGGAACATCCCCTGCCATACAAACAGTCTCTCTCTCTCTCTCTCTGTATGTGTGTGTGTGTCTGTCTGTCTGTCCCTACTCTCTCTCTCTCTCTCTCTCTCTCTCTCCTCTCTCTCTCTCTCTCTCTCTCTCTCCTCTCTTTCTCTTCTCTCTCTCTACTC
>JAYJLU010542155.1:0-12426 GCA_036873645.1 Minona dolichovesicula | reverse complement strand
AATATCCCAGTTAGTTCGGTGTCTGTGTTTCTTTTTAAAAAAATTGCAGCTAGTTCGGTGTTTATTCCAGCTAGTTCATATAATCTGGCTAGTTCGGGAAATACAAATTACCCTATGGTGTGAGTTGACTAGGTACAAGTTGACCTGTTCTCATTACTTCCCTATGTGACTATGTAATATAATGATGAATGAAAATAAAAAGGTGCATTATTACCAAAAAAGAGGTTATAAAAATGAATATATTCATACAGGTATCAGAAAAGACAGATTCATATAAGAATTTGTTTTTCAGCTGCCACAGTACCAAATATAGAGGATATACACAGAGTATAGAGAGTATTAAACAGAATTAAATAAGGTTATATATAAAAGAGAAAGACTGTGAAGTAATATATTGAACAGATTGGACTAGCGCTCATGTTAAAATGTTTGTATAAAGTTTAGCAAAGCCAGTTTACATATAGCAGAACAAAAATAATTAATTAAATCAATAAATCGGTGATTAATTTACGATAAGCCAATTGAGTGCGACTTATTTTGAAAAGTTTTATTTTTATAATGGAGCATATAAACAATAAACATTCTAAATTGTTGATAATTGTAGAGTTCTCATAGCATTATTAATCATTATATTAATGTGAATTTTAAATCTTATTATTAGTGTTCGCAATTTAACTTTATTTTACTGCGCAGATAAAAAGAGGCTTTTGAATTTGAATACTTTGGAAGTAAAATAGCTACAAATAGAATAAAAGAGGTCGTAGTTGATAAGTATCTTTATATGTTTTAATTTTCTTTTTACTTATTAGTATTTCTCTATACATATCTTTGGCTAAACGTCTAAAATTCCCTTTCATTACATACTATAAAATTAATTATCTTAAAAAAGCTTTTTAAATCAAATAAAAAACTGTTTAATTATTAGGTAATATCCTTCATATGTCATGAAGCTATGAATGAGAATATAAAAGTTATAAATTTTAAAATAAACATTAATTTTGTTTTCATATAATGATATTTAAAGAGTAATATTCAGGGTATAGTAAATCTTGAAATTTTGGTGATGCCCCCATCGGCCATCTGACATGCAAATCTTGACTCTATTATATTTATATATATATATATATATTGATTCAGCTGCCACTGAGGAACACTTTTAAATGATATAAACTATTATAGATAAATTATATAACAAACATTAGTTTCTTACATAAAAAAACAGCCTGTATATTTCCTAATAATAATTATATATTTGTATTCAATCAATTTTATTACGCAAGGGAAACATATTTTGCTATATTCTTCATCATAATATTTTATATAATTAGAAAGTATCTACTTTAATTTAGTTAAAAGAATTATTAAAATCTGCCGTTATGCTTTGTCACTGTGATAATTTGAACTTTGCTGATTTATAATGATAGAGATTTGATTTTCTGTCACTAGGTACCTCAAAAGCGATATCCAAATATCTACTAGCAAAAGTGACAACTCTACCTATACTTACTCTATGGTCCAAGCCAACCATGTATTCTCTTTGATATTAAAGTTTCTCAGATACTTAGATAAGATGAGCCTCAGTTAGAGAAAATCCTATACAACATTAGTCATTATGTAGTCACCATTACCACTAATATAGGCTTATTAGACCTTATTATAGCTATGAATAAATTATGCTAATATTTAACATACATAATTATCTATAACTAGCTAGTAGTCATTTCATATATCAATAGCATAGCCTATCTAACCAAATCAAAAACAAGGTATCAAATTTAAATAATAATATAACTATGTAATGTATATGTTGGAGCCGAGTTGGCAACCTTTGATTTAGAGCAAAAGTCGCCAACTCGTCTGGCCCATTAGCCAACCATTTTACAAAGCATTAGCTAAATATATTGACCAACATAGATGATTATGAAGATTTCCTTTATAAATAAATGCATAGTTAATGCAATTACCTGCTAAATATTTTTGGTAAAATAGATGGCATGATTATTATTTGAAGACACATTAAAACAAGCAATTTAGAAGGTTGCCAATTCGTAAAATAAGAAGTACACTATAATTACTATATGTATATTAAATTAATTTGAAAGAGTGGCGATTCTTGTCTAGGTTTGTGAATTAAATTAATACTATAGGTATATACTTTTTACAATTAATTATTAAATGATCAGACGAGTTGGCAACCTTAGATCAGATGATGTTATTGAACCGGACGAGTTGACAACCTTCTAAATATTTGGTTCAGATGATTGTTATTGAATTGGACGAGTTGGTAACCTTAACTGACGAGTTGGCAACCTTCTAAATTGCTTGTTTAAATGTGTCTTCGAATAATAATTGTGCCATCTATTTTACCGAAAATATTTAGCATGTAATTGCATTAACTATGCATTTATTTATAAAGGAAATCTTCATAATCATCTATGTTGGTCAATATATTTAGCTAATGCTTTGTAAAATGGTTGGCTAATGGGCCAGACGAGTTGGCGACTTTTGCTCTAAATCAAAGGTTGGTAACTCGGCTCCAACATATATAATGTGTAGTTTACTAGCTTTTTATACAGAAAGAATTAATCAGGAAAATTTTTGTATGATTCAGAAAGAATATTTATTTGTTTTTAATTGATATCAATGAAATATTACACTCATTGCATTTGTGAAATATTTATGAGATATATCACAAACAAAGTGAGTGATATATCAATTTTTTAATGTATGTTTGGAAATGAATTCCTGATGAGTTTGTAAACAAGTTCTTGGTCAGGAATTCATTTCCAATTATATTTGATTTTTTTTATATCCTACCACCCACTCAGTAAAACACAAATACAGATATAAAAGAGAGAAGAATGTCTATTTTTGATAAAGACATCATCACAAGGTAAATATTTTATAAGGAGGAAACCTGATTCATCATTCAGGTTCCAGTCAATAAATAACTATTCTACAACAAGGTTTACAACAGAAATACTACATAAAAGAGAGAAAAATGAATGGAGAGTATTATGTATATGATTAATAAAATTTATTAAAATGCATTTAATGAATTATTTTTTGGGTGATCCATGCTTTCTTCAAGTCTAGAAATATCATGATTATTGAATACTAAAGTGAGGTCAGTAAAGATTATAGGATAAACTTCATTTGGAATATATTGATACAGATCATTACTATATAGAATAAATATAAGTGGTTACAGGTACTGAGCCTTGTGTGACACCTAATTAAGAGGAAGCCATTCACTATAGTTATTCCCAATTCTATCAAAAGAATTGCCTGTCAAATAGCTCTTGATTAAATCAATTAAGTCTGATCAAAATTTATTTTCATTTAAGTTTATCAATTAAAAGCTTATGTAAGATGTTATCAAAAGCTATTGAATAGTCAAAGTAGATAGCTGACACACATTTATCTTTATCTAAAAGAGATTGAGAAAGCATGTAGTAGCTGTTAAGGTATTATAACTCTTCCTGATACCATGCTGATATTTACTGATAAGCTGATTTGTGTTAAGTTAGATATTCTATGATCTGATGATAGATAATATTCTTATAAATTTGTTGAGCAATAGGAAATGAATGTTTGCTAAATGAAATTTATTGCCACTTTCCATTGAACAAGAAATTCATCTTTAAGCATGAAAGTATCGATGAAATCAGTAACAAGTGGAAAGTTTTAAAAGTGATATTAGCGAAATGGTTATAGTTTGTTGAAAAGATTTATGATTAGAGTCAGGTGGTATAAACAGATAGTATAAACTGTAAAGTTTTCATATTGCCTTTAAGGAAGCAATAAATATGAAATTAGTCATCTCAAGATGGGGATCTGAAATTTGATTTTCTATGTTAAAATTAATAGTTTTTCTAAGTATAAGTTTACTTCCACACTTTTCACCAGTAATTTTGCAATCAAGACGAATTATACCAAAGTTTTTTGACTGTAGAAATAAAAAAAGACCAAGCAGTTTGGGAGTGCTTTTAATGTTTTAAATTGCTCTAAGATGAATAAATTTGAAACAATGAGAATAAATTGACCATTCTTCTACCATTTATGACAGTTTTGCATACTATTAAATTTTTATGAAATAAAGTTTGCTATTTGTAATTATATTGTTAAAGGAATATAATAAAAATGAATTCTACATAATCATGTTTTCTATATGTAAATTAAATGAGTTTAATTGTCTAAATTTTAGATTAAATGGATGATCTAGCTTCCATTAGTAAAGAGCATAATATTGAGGAGGATGAGGATATAGATGATGGGGATATTGAATCTGTTAATGAAGAGGATTTAATGATAGACTCCGATGATAGTAAATTAAGTGACACTGATGAAATTCTTGATGATCCAGAGCCTGAAATTGAAACACCAGAAAATAGTGACATTGACAAACCTTCAAATTCTCATCATATTGAACAAGATGATGTTGTGGAAGAGTTAGAGAATGACATTATCAATGAACTATCAAATGAGTTAGATGCCGATGCGTCAGAAGACCCACAATGTGATGAAGATGATGTTTTTAAAGTAAGCATTATATTGTAAATGGTATTACTATACAATAAAACCTGAAAACCTGGAAAATTCCTATAGTATCCGGTTTTTAATTTACATGTGGAAATGCAGTTTTCTCCCATCTAATGATCTTAATTTTATACTGTATTTATCTTAATTAGGAACTTGTAAATCTGTCAAGAAAGAGACTGTCAAATTGACTTCATAAATCAGCATACTATTTGCACTGAACTAAATTCCTATGCAGCTTGAATATTGATTTGCTGAAGGCTAATTTCCATTGAATCTCTTCCATAGCTATTGAATTCTTTTTTGGAAGAACTCTAAATATTGCATGGGTTACTGTATTTCTATACGTTGTCAAGAAGATAGAGCATTTTTTATTGAAATGCTTTAATTTATAATTTTAGAAGCCCCTAACCTCGGAGCCAATGATAACAGATACTTCTAGATCTTCCTTACTTGATCTTCCCATCTCACGTGTAAAACAAATAATGAAGTCAGATCCTGATATTCACTTGGTTAATCAGGATGCCGTTCTGTTAATCCTCAAAGCTGCTGAGTTTTTTGTCAAAGATTTCACCCGTGATTCAGTATCCATTCTTCAGAGGAATAAAAGAAAAACCGTTATGAAAAAAGATATTGACAGTGTAATTGAATCTTTAGCTAGATACGAATTTCTTGAAGATGCTTTAGACTGGTAAAATAGATTTCCGAGGACTAATTAATATCCTTGTATAATTCTTACCACCATGATTTAGCCATGTTTTAAAAATTGTTTTCTTTTTAAATATAGAAAATCATTCGTGCTATAGTTTGTTTCCATTTTTCTAGTGAAAATTATATTACCTATAAACCGTATATAGAGAAATTTCAAGTGGATCAGTTAGTGGTAGGTTTTCAGCCTATTTTTTGTTGGCTCTTGTTTACCGTATTTACTTGTTCTGATTTAAATTTCGCGACTAATAGTCGGTATCAGACTGATAGCTTTTATGAAACGGGCCCTAGGAATCTAGCTACAATTGTCTGTTATAAACAAATCCAATTACTGCATGTACCCTGATGAAAAAGTCTATAAATTTCATTACAAATTAAATCTTTAGAATTTTCATTTAATAGCTATTATTGAATGTGTGGATTTAAGTTTTCGGTCAGCCATACCCTTGGAGATTGAATAAAAAATATAAGATAAAGTTGCGATCACGCTTTTATTGGGTATAAAAAAATTAGCGGCACAGCGCTTCGGTAATCGTTATAGTTGCCTAGTAGAAGCGTTGTTTTTCTTTCTACCTATCTGCATGCAGGGTGCACACTACTTCGCTAAAACAGTTGATAATTTGAGAATCGATAATCGAAGTGTAGTGCAGCCTGCATTCAGATAGGTAGAAAGAGAACAACGCTTACCCTAATAGGCAAGTATAAACAGTTGATAATTGATGATTATATTTAGGGAAGTATTGTAGATAGTGCACCCTGCATGCGCAGTTAGCTAAAAAGAGAAACAACACTTTAGCAATTAAACAAGGTCGGAGGAAATTATTATCTAATCTCCAAACTGTGAACTATATTTATATTTTTATAACTTATGGCGGCACGTAACTTTCCTTTGCGTTCTGCTCGTGCGTTACAGCCAATTTGAATATTCGCTATATACAATATGAAGACGATTTCCCTAGCAATATTGAAGACGATGACGTTGCTGCAGGTTTATTATAGATGATGATAAGAGCAGGAAACATAAGTAGATATTCCCAATGAAGATCCAGACGATGAGGAGCTGTAAGAGAGTATTGTTACTGATATAGACCGCAGTTCTTCAGATTCGGATGTGGATGACAACAGAGCAGTGAATCAAGTTCCAGCCAGAGGCTTAAAGTGGCTTACAGTGGAGATTACAGCAGGGCATTGCCGCTGGCAGAGCCCCAGATAGAATATATCCAGGTTAGGCAGGGATTGCCAATGGATTTCATCCAAATTCTCCCATAGAATCGTTCCGTGCATTTATTCCCAAATTATTGAATTCAACATTGCTGCATACCAAGAGACATGGGAGACGAATTGGGAGAATTTTGGGCGACCAACAATAATTTCTTTTAGTTTATTTTAATATAAATATAGTATTACTTAATGATAACGAATAATTTACAAATATTTTTGAAATATTATATGAAGTGCTCTGGGGTCCAGCCAGACCCCACAACATCATTTAACCGTTAAACATTCTTCTGCTTATCTGTAACTATACATATATATATTATATCATACTTTTTTGTCTTTAACACATTATACTTGTAATATTTGAATCATGGTCCGTATTCAGTCATAACATGCTTGAGGAGTCAACAGGTTCTTGGAGAAAATAAATTTGTTTGTTATAATACATTAAATAATTCATCTTTTAAATTGAGCAGTTTTAAATTTCCTACCGCTGCCAGGTGGCTTAGTTAATTTGCATTTATTGAAGATAGATTGGTGCTGTTTTGATATAACTCTTGCCATAGTTAAAAGAATAAAGTAGAAATATTTTTAATTATAGTATATAATTTTGAAACAGTAAATTTACAATTGGCTTAGTAAGATTAATATGCATAATTTTGCAATACTTCCATATATATACCAAATAATCTTATGGTCAGGCCAACATCTTTTGGGAGAAAAAGACCATCTTTTCATTTTTAGTAATGAAAATTGACTTATTTATGCTAAATATAAAATATGTGATCATAATCAAAATCTTTAAAAGATTAATAGTCTCTTTTCAGCTTTTGTACATTACAAAATATTACACCAAACACAGTTATATATTTAACATGGACCTACTTGTCACCAAAGGGGAGACTATGTAAAATTTGGTCTCCTATAATAAAATTGGGCTATCATGAACCTTCCCACATATATTTTTCTTTCATTTTTGAAATACAGTAGAAAACCTTCAATACCATGATCTTTAAGATTTCATTTAATAGTCCACACAAGCCATGTGGAAGGCATCTTAGGGCTTTGCAAGGTCACATTCTGTATCATAAGAGGTACAAGCATGGCATTTTCAGCACTTACCTTCAAGAGTTACCCCTATTCATACATACACCATACTATTGAACACAACATCTTTGGCATTTAAAGTTTTTTTTAATATATATTTTTATAATTTTTACCTACAATACATAATAAAATAATACAGATTTAATAATTAATAATTTAATACAAAAAAGTTCATGATAGCCCAAAATTTAATGTCTTTTTGTCTCTTCTCAGCAAATTAACCACAAAAGTTCTTCCAGATACAGAAAAAAGATCATCTGATATGCTAAAAAAGGGCCAAACTAACATAGCTTTTGTTTTGCTCTACATAGTTCAGACATTCTCAATTGACTGAGTATGAATATGTATCATCATCATCCAGGATCATGAAATAGGATATTACAACACCAAGATTTCATTATTATAAATAATTATCTATTGAAATTAAATTATTTGAAAATTTAAAACTATTTGAAAAACTTAAGAACTATAAATTTTAAAATACTTATGAAATCAAACTGTTTGTTGAAAATGTATGAAATTAAAATTAATATCTTTATAAGAATCAAAAATCTGTTATTCTTTATATAACTTAACTTCATTTATCATAATATTTTTCAAAATAATGGCTGAAATTGATGATCAACAATCAATATGAATGATCAAAGCAAACAAGATGCATAAACTTTTTATTTTATATTCTTATAAGCTATCTAACCAAAATTAACACACACACACACACATATATATATATTGAAAATTATTATAATTATTAAAACTATGTAATTTTATGTAAATCAAATAATTAATATATCAATACTTCTACATATATATAACAATAAAAAGTTTAGGCTTCAGTGCCAACAAGTTTCATATTTATTAAATGATAATTATGGCAAAAGTGGAAAACAGTTCTATCATTATAATTTATAAAAAACATTGTAAGAGGACCCTAAAATTGAATTTTTATGACCATATATTCATGGTCATAAAATTCAATTTAAAATTTATTTTTTTTTGACCAATTTTTATGACCATGAATATATATGGTCATATATATTCATGGTCATAAAAATTCAATTTTAGGGTCCTCTTACAATGTTTTTTATAAATTATAATGATAGAACTGTTTTCCACTTTTGCCATAATTATCATTTAATAAATATGAAACTTGTTGGCACTGAAGCCTAAACTTTTTATTGTTATATATATGTATGAAGTATTGATATATTAATTATTTGATTTACATAAAATTACATAGTTTTAATAATTATAATAATTTTCATTCATCAAACAATTGTATGACCAGGGGAAAACCTCAATCAGCTGCTAGACAAGGAAGGTGACAGCTGTGTGACCCAATATTCAACCATGAAGTCTGCAATGAATGAGGATATAAATTTAAAGTTTTTCATTGAATGAGATCATGATGCCACCACTTGATGAGTGCCCTGTAGGGGAAATGTTCTGCCTCTGATGAATATGTTTCACCCCTCTCTCTGACCAACACTGACAGCATGATATAAAATAATTTGGACTTTCATCTGAAAATGCAACTGCTTACAAATGTTCTATGTGATGCCTCTCTGTCAATATAGGCTATCCTGCCCATCAGACCAAAATCACACTCCCCACTTGACAGTTGAGATAGAAGCTTCTGAACTGAACTCTTTTATTGTTATATATGTTTAATCTGACAACCAACTTATTGAGGATTAGTAACAGATAACCTAATGAATAAAAATCTTAACAAGCTGTGGAACTTTCTAGAGTACTTGTACAGGGAAAATCACTAACCAACTGGTGACTGTGCTTTGCAAATAGCGCACCTATCAGCCTGCTTCATCATGAAGTTTGACTTCTTAAATGAACTGATCTAGGCTTAAACAAGGCATGACTCTAAAGAACAATACTATTTTTTAAATACAGTAACATGTTATTTTAAAAATAATAGAAGCAGCATTTTTAATAGCAGAACAATTGTTTAATACATTAATTCATTTTATTGATTTGGATTGTCCTTTTAGTTCATGTCTGGTGTTTCAACAATGACCAATCAAAATGGTCGAACATCTGAATTTTCCAAATCTCCAGCCATAGATCACACAGAAGAGAATTACAGTAGAAATATGGCAGAAATATCTATTTCTCATGATGACAGCTCAATTATATCAAATACTACACCTAATCAAAAAATTGTTCGATCTCAAACAATGCCACCCGGATCAAGATCTTTTGGTAAACTTCTTTATTACTTTGTTCATTAAAGGATTCTTTTACAAATAACATACCTTCTATAAAAAGGAAATATTTGTAGTTATAAAACAATGAGATGAAAAAATTGCTTTCAGATTAATCAGGAACTACATCTAAAATCGTTTGCACGAATCCATATCTCCTTATCCAATAATAAGTAATTGCCAGGGGTTAAGACAGTGTAAACCAATTGTTTGACCTAGAGGACAATAAAATGAAGCCAAACCGAAGGGTGGCACTTTTTTCCTATTGTGCTTGCTAAAATGAACTCAAATTTTCAAAGTCAATCTCTCTGTTGGTTAAATTATGAATTTGTCTGTTCTAACCTAAGCAAATTAGAGGTTACATGTTCATTGATAGCTTCTTTTTCTTCTGTCTAAAGAAATCTGAAATTATTCTGATCTACATGACTCCGAAGTCAGTGTTTGTAAATATTTTTGTCCGTGCCTCATGGAATTTTTTTGTTCGTGAAATTTTCTCTTTCTCTCCTCCTATTTCTCTTTCTTTCCTTCTCTTTCTCATTTCTCTTCTCCTCCTATTTCATTCTCATTTACCCTCTTCCCTTTTTCTCTTTCTCTCCTTCTCCTATTTCTCTTTCTTTCCTTCTCTTTCTTATTTATCTTCTCCTCCTATTTCATTCTCATTTATCCTCTTCCCTATTTCTCTTTCTCATTTATCCTCTCCTATTTCTTTCTCATTTATCCTCTTCCCCTTTTATCTTTCTCTCCTTCTCCTCTTTCTCATTTATCCTCTTCCCTTTTTCTCTTTTTCCCTTTCTCTCCTTCTCCTCCTTCTCCTATTTCTCTTTCTTTCCTTCTCTCTCTCATTTACCCTCTCCTCCTTTTCTCTTTCCTTCTCTTTCTCATTTATCCTCTCCTATTTCTTTCTCATTTATCATCTCCTCCTATTTCTCTTTCTCATTTATCCTCTTCCCCTTTTATCTTTTTCTCCTTCTAATCCTATTTCTCTTTCTCATTTATCCTCTCCTGTTATCTCTTTCTTTTCTTCTCTCTCTCATTTACCCTCTCCTCCTTTTTCTCTTTCCTTCTTCTCTTTCTCATTTATCATCTCCTCCTATTTCTCTTATTTATCCTCTCCTCCTTTTTCTTTTTCATTTATCCTCTTCTCTTTCTCTCTTTCTCCTATTTCTCTTTCTGTCCTTCTCTTTCTCATTTATCCCCCCTTCCTATTTCTTTCTCATTTCTCATCTCTTATTTCTTTCTCGTTCTCCTGATCACTCCTGAATATCTCAATAGTTCCTATCAGATTATACCGTACTTACATTACTGACTGTTCTCTCACGCAGTTGTTCCTTTAACCCCCTTATATAAGAACCCTATAACAATATAAGCTCATTGTAAGGAAGTTAAAACTTCACAATCGGCAAAACTTATTTTTCTGCCAGGATTTATCGGTTTTATTTCAAAATAATAAGCATGCATGCATGCCTTCCTTTAAATTCTTCGCATCGCAACCGCATATTGCATATTTAGAATTCAATTTACCGAGACAATCCGGTCTCCCACATGCATACACTCTCTACACTCAATAATTTCACGCGCACATTCATACACAGCACAACACCACACACATGATTCTCTTCTTAAACAACAAGTAACTCTGCTAATCACTGGATTCAATCGATAAATAGGGTGTACATATATCCGATAGAACAGTTGTTGGCAATATATTTGCATTTCACTGCCTGTAATCTGTTCTGTACTGTACTGTACTCCTTGCATCTTGTTGGATTGTGTGAATTGGATTGTGCTTGATGAATGAGTCAGCGAATGCTCATTTCATTACTAGCGGCAAGCTCATCTACGTAGTCTCACACGCTCCTAGTATATATTCTCCTAGTTTCAATACTGAAATATGCAGAATGTATTTGCTTCAGAAAAATGCTTCATAATTCTGATCCGCATAGAAAAAATGATATTCAACTAGAAATCATTTAAAATATATGTGGTACTTTCTGATAACTAGTCTTCCAAGCTAGACCGAAGAAGAATAACGAGTCTCCTAAGCCGATGCCAAAAGTTCAAACTTTGTAAACTGCAAGAACAGTTTGAAGACATCATTTAAAAACATGAATGCAGACTTTTCAAGAAGATCCTGTCAACTAAACATCACATTCTGCACCAATTCCTTCCTCCAACAAATGAGCATAGATATTTCACTAGATCCAGGATCAATTTGCACAACAGGCAACTAACTCCCTTTGGTGACCGCTAAGAACTCCAGAACATTTTTCGTTAGACAGTTACACTCATAATACCTATATTTATTACCTATACCTATTATTCATTACTTTCAATTTCCAGGCACATCGGGTGAATTGCAATGCGCCACTAATACATCCGCCAGCAACGAATTTGAAAGTCGGGTGGCGAATTTGAAGGCGTGGAGTATCAACACCTACAAATGCACTAAACAAGTCATTCAAGAGAAACTGGGTCGAGCTGTGAGAACAGTTGATGTACAACTGGAATCTAAAGTGGACCAATTGAGGTATGAAGTCGACTTTCTGTTTTACTTCTTCCCATATAGGTACCGTATTAATATGCACAATATTTACTCGCTTATGAACTATTGTTACCGACTATACAGAGAGGCAGA
>JAYJLU010537711.1:0-10679 GCA_036873645.1 Minona dolichovesicula | reverse complement strand
AAAATAAAAATCGTCAATTGACGGGTTTCGCCGCTTCTAGAGGTATATTGAAAGTCTGGCGCTTCTAGTGTTAAAATCTCTCTGAATCATATTAAGCAACATCGTATAGTATTGTTCTATTATTACACCATAGTTTAATTGCGTATTACTGAAATAGCAATGAAAATGACAATAGAGATATATGAACTCAAGCACTCAAGCATGTAATCCTTCCACATAATCCAGGTTATAACTTACTATTTACTATTAACTCAACTAATGAATGGTTGTTAATATACATACCTATCGTATATATAATTACTCAAATTATGAACTACCCAGGTACTAATGATACAGGCCTCAAACTATATAATACAATACAATATATACAAATGTACTTAATTACTTAATCTATGTAGCAGTAAACTAAGAGCTTTTTTACAGTTAATGTAACCATTCATCTTATTCAGTATCAATGAGGCTATAATGTTGTATCTATCTCATTTTTATGAGAGAGAGAGAGAGAGAGAGAAAAGTTAGGAATGCTGATATTTTCACTTAATTAATAGCAATTAGATTCCAGTCACCAATATTAACGGGGAATCGGGAAAATGTATTAATATATATATATTAATAATCCAATAAAAATGTATTAAAAATATTCTTTTCTTAGAAATAAGTTTTCTATCAACCATTGAGAGAGGAGTTCATTAGGCAAACGATGTTGATTATATATATATATAACCTTTATGGCCGAATGGTTAGAACGCTTGGCCACCAATCCAAGGGTCGAGAGTTCGAATCCTGTACTCTCGGGAATGAAATGTTGATTATATTGATCACAAGATATCAACTACTAACCTGGAAGGTAGAACTCCAATTAAAGTAGGTCCAAGACCTTTATACAAGGCGGAGAGACCTTCAGTGGCCACGATATTTCTCATAAGGCGTATTATTGTGATACGTTTAGTCTTGACAGTGTGCTCTTCATGCTTACAAGACTGGACAATTGCTGTGGCTGTTTTGTGATTAGGGGTGGGATTGGAATTAGTGTGGAAGGTGGACCTGCTGCCATTGTGGCCCTCTGCCATGACAACCTGGACAATTAAATACAGTATAAATAAATATTATGACCAACATGTCATGTTGATATGCGTTTAACAAAAAGTTAATCAAATGAGTTTTAATCAAAAAATATTTTAAGATTGTAGAAAGTTGCGATTTCCACTAGAAGGTAAACAAAATAACTTTTAGAATGGAAACCTGTATTTGCTAACAAACCACGGGCAACAAATTCAATAAGATTAGAACAGGACAACTATAAAAAAATTCTCTCAAACAGAAATAATTTTAAAATTTACTTCAGGAACAGTTGTGTGCAATAATGACTGGCGATATTCAAGAATGGAAGACTGGTGGTGAGAGCTAGTGGGAGAGCCATGGCAACACACATGAGAAGGCGTTTTGTACTGAGAAGATTGTAACCGAACTTTCACAACCTCCAGAGGGCAAGTTAGCACAGCACCAACTGTGCCCCCGATTCTAAAAATAAAATCAAGAAACAACTCAAAAATAAGAGTTCTATAGCTTTTAACACCAATTATTAGGCTGTTATTTTAGAAGTAAACCAAGAGTTTGATTATGATATTAACAACTGATATCCTGTCTCACATTTCTAATATGAATCTCTTTCCAAGGATGCTCGTCTAGGATACAATCCCTCAACCTTGTTTAAAGAACAAGTATCCTAACCCAATAATAGCTATACCTTCACTTAGTAATTATTACATCAAGAACAAAAATATACTTACCCTCCAGCCAATAAATGTACAACAATACCATCTAACATCTATCTAAGCCTAAAAATTAAAATAAAAAATAATTTCAGAATTATAAATTTCAATATAATACAAATCCAATATTATCCCTAAAATTCCAATAATAACCAATATGCATACATAGGTTCATCAGATTTATAGAACCAAATTTATTCTCCCATTCTTAGAAATATGAAGTAACATAGAAATCATGTTTATGATTAGGATATATTTGATCAATGAAAATCTGTGTATCTATTATGAGAAGAAAAACTAAATTTATGTATATTCTGAACTCTGAATGATTTCTTACATTTAATGATACTTAACTATACTGGATGAATAATAATGATTTTATCAGGGGGGGTACAGCTTTTGATAGGCACCAAAAGATATGTATATAAAAATTTAGATGCCCTTATTAAAATGAGATAAATTATACTGATATAGCTACTGTGTTGGCTTACATTGGCGCAGTGAGCGGCATACCATGCTTATCCAACCTGTCTTGGCTTACATAGGCTCTGAGTAGACTCTATGTTAGATGGGCAGGAATATTGTTAGAATATGCCTACCCGTGCCAATATAACAATACTTTTATGCCTCAATAATATGTATAGATAATTTGACAGACTGTCCAGTGAAAGTTTTCTCAAAAAGTGCTAATATTGAAGAAAAAGGCACATTCCAAAGCACCACCCGTAGTCTGGGGGGCACGTGCCCCTGGGCCTCCCTGGATCCACCCCTGTATTCTGTTTATATATTATATGTTTGTAGTAGATTGAGGAAATTGTCAAATTTTGATTGGATTGAACATACTATTTATGAAGCCTTCACAATTTAGTACTATGAATGGTATGGAAAACAGGGAAATTTAGTGGCATTATATTGTGAATAGAAGTAAAAATAATGTTTCATACATATGAATAAATGACTACTTTTGATAAAATTAAAAATAATGTAAAGAAGTGTAATGATTATAAAAAGTTAATATATGATTTTGATGTACTTGTATATTATGATCTTCAAAATCACATAATTTGGATATTTTGGCAACTTACATAGGAATTCACTATATATAGATACTCAACCTGTTGTAAACTTCAATAAAACTAAGTACTGTTGGCCCAATTATAGCCAATCAGGATGATATAAAATTCCAGTTTGGTGCTCCCATTTTTATAACATTAACATAGGTAGAGATGTATTAATAGCATCTTAGCTATTTATTTGAATGAATATTTTGACCATATTTTCCAATGACAATTTATTCATTTTTCTTATAAAATTTTCAGCACTGAAAAAAATGCAATTTATAATACAATACATTTGTCATAATGACAATAACAAATCCATTGCAATTATGTTTCAATATATATTTCATATCGTTTCATAAAGTAAACTACTTTTTTAATAATTGTATAATAATAAATCTTAATTGATACGTCTTATTCAAAAATAAAATTGTAATGAAAAGTATTGCATACTAACAGAATAAAATTCGCTTAAAAAAATTATTCATTTTAAAATTTTATATTGGTAACTTTTAAAAAATATAATTACAAAACAATCATTACAGCAGTTAGGTGCAACTCAGAGTAGAATAGTGAAAAAAAACAGTAAAAGTTAATATTAAAGATCAAAAAACAATTTTAAATTATTTTTTTAAAATTTTTGGTAGAGTATCTCTAGAATTTTATTAGATTTATTTTAAATTATGTTTTTTATACTTTTAGATTTTAGTGTAATAAACTAGATTTGTTTAAATCTTTTATTAATTAACGCTTCATACATGAACTTATTCAAAATTCTTGACTAGAAATGGAATCTAGAATACTATCTGCTGAAGATGTAGTTAATCAAGCAATCTATATCAGAAATAATATTAAAGGCTCAAAATTATGTTTCTTGAGTGATTATATTCCTATTGGGTGTGTACTAGTCTTTTGGTTCTTTCATTATTGGTCAAATCAAATTGAATAATTGGTGATTTAGTTTAACATTTTGAAATTTTGTAAGACCAATTTACTTAGAAACTATTTGAACCTTAGAAACAAGAACTTGGCAATATGTCTTAGTAGAAAGTTATATCAATCAGGAACCTCCCTATATAAAGATTTTGTTCTCACTACTATTGAAATGTGGTAGTTACTTGCCTACTTAAATCCCCTTAAAGGCATGTATGGTATATCTCCTATTAGGGAACAGGTCAACTCGTACCCAAGTCAACTCTCACCTAAGTCACCTCACACTAGGTGAACTAGTACACTAAAAAAACTAAAATAAAGGGTTAGGATTAGGATCAATCTTAGCAACTATATTCCTCAGGACCCAACCTAGAACACCAGAGAAGTAAAGACATTAGATACAATGTTGACTTGGGTATGAGTTGACTAATGACTTAGGTCAAGTTGACCTGAATTCTCCTAATACAATATAAGTGAGTGGAAGTGTTGATATTAAATCTGAATGGTAATATATGGGCCTATGTTTGAAAAATAAAATGTCCAAAAATATTATTTATATATGTTTAATATATTTTAACAATTTATTCCAAAACTATTAATTCATATTTACATGGCATATTGATCTGTACTGAGCGTAATAATAAAATTCACAAGTCTTTTTTCAGGAGATTGCAAACCAAAAATTCATTCATAGCTAGCTATAGATCTGGTAAATCATCAGGGAATCTATCAATAACTCAATAAGTCATCTATTAATAATTATTTTTAGGTATTATATCTATTATTATTATTTTAAAATTTCTCACAAATATTGATAAATTCCATTTTGAACACTATCATGAAATGATTGAAATAGTTTGCTTCCAGAGTAGTGTAGGACTTGGGTAACCATGATAATCTCTCTTTTACACTAAAACTACCCTGACACACCCTATTACCCACTAACTTCACCCTGCTTTAGTGACTCTTTGGTGTCTGAGATTGAAGGGATTCATTATGTATTATTTTTGTCCAACAAACAGTTGAAATGAAATGAAATAAAATGATATAGACCCACCATTAGAAATATACTTTCAATTTCTATAATTCTCTGAATCTATAACCTTCACAATATCTGAAATTAAATTTTTTTACCATTATATTAAAAATATTTTTTTATATTTATAATATAATGGTAAAGCAAATTTCTATTCATTTTTAATGACTATTAAAGCTCTATGTTATTCTGTTCAATATTTTCTATATTTTAATGTTGATATCATCTGTCTGGAGAAAATAAATTATTGAAATAATGAATTTATTTTTATAATTCATGTTACTAAATTATATGTCTTTTGGTGTAATATTTGTTATAATTTCCATGATTAAGGTATATTTATTTAATTATCAATATTCAATAATTTTTAGGCATGACTTGCTTGAAAATGGAAGAGCTATGTTAACAGTTCCTTATTGTGAATCTTCTCTTGAAAGTTAGTCAAAATTCATTGTTATTTTAATTAAAAAATATCCCAACATACTCCATGAATGGTAAATTCAATTAGACTTATCACCAAAACATTATAGTCAGTATTGGTCTCTATATTGAGAGACTATTTTAGTATTGACTTAAAAAAATGGAAAAGTAATTTACAGCCATCTTTTGAAAGTAATCCACTATTGAATATTATATTAAACTATTTTTTCATCAATCCATTAATATGAATTTCTAATGCCATTTTTTACTTGTCTGATAAGCATAGGGTCTAATCCAGGATCTCTGGATTAGAGATCAAACTCTCTAACCATTAAATTACCTGTCAAATTCATGTGTTCTTATATTTTAGTATTACTGTTTTACACTACAATTTGTTACATGCCAGATATTGTTTGGCCAGCAGAATATTCTGATTTCACACCACAATTATATGAATTGGAAGTAAGTAGTATTGGTTGATTATTGGAAATTCTTAATTATCTTAAAATATTCGAGCTAATTTCTTGAAATATTCATTAATTGATTTCAATCAATAATTTTCTTCAGGAAGATCTCAACGAATTTTCAAATGAGAGAAGATTGTGTGAGCTTATATTGAATTTTCTAAAAGACTTTTCAGTATACCAACTGGATAAAATACCCAGTGATTCTGATGCAAGAAGATACATTTCTCATTGTGTAAATAATGATGTCCTCAGTATATCCGATTGGCAACTGCTAGTAAATGATCCAGCACGCTTAAAGGTTTGATCATGTTTACATTTAAATCATACCTAGGCTAATTTGAATCTAACATTGTAATCTACCATAAAGTATAATACAATATTCAAATATGCCAAGCATGACACTATTTTGTTTATTTCTAATGTACTTTCTTAAGCAATAGCTTTTAACATTTAAAACAATAGTTAACATATTTTTAGCTATTGCTAGGCAACACTAGCTTCTTTAGCAACCAGACAGAAAAATGAACAACAAATTTTTATCCAGTATTGCGAGTGCCATGTGTGCAATATTTCACACCCTTTCACTAATTAGGGTTATTCTCTTTAAAGAGATTCGAAAAATCGACCTTTTCTATATTATGTCTTAACACTTGTCAATGAACTAGGATTAGATAATGTAATACATATAATCATTTGGAAGAAAGTTTATTTATAAAAGAAGATTATTTAATTCCTCTTTTTAGTGTCAAGTAAAGAAAAATGCAAAAGCTCCTCTTGTGCGTTTTTATTTGAAAATGCCTTTGGATACTTCAGATATTCCCGGTAATATAGTTAATGTAAGTCTTTGTAACATTCGCTACTTGACATTTTATATATGGAAAAAATAGACTATTAACAATGCTTAGAGCAGAATTAATAATTTAGAGATCTGAGAGATCAATATTATGAACAAAAACAAATTGACCTTCAACAAATATTGAAATGTGCATGGTTTTGTTATATCACGGAGATTTTATAATTGCCATTTTCGAATTCTCCCTCTCCTAAATCCATTCATTATATACGGGCCCGAAAGTAAACCCAAAATAAAAAGTTTTGTAATCAATATGGGATTAACATATTTGACAATAATTAATAATAAAAAAACAATTATACAGTTTAAAAGACCAGAAAGTGCTCAAAATGTTTGACTTCAGCCTCGATACAGTCTTGTAACCGGTGAACTACACAGTAGCATAATTTCCTGCAAAGTTTCTGGTGAAATCGTGTTCCACTCTAGTTGAATACACGGTGTTTTTTAGGACTACCTATAGAAACAGTCACATGTTGGGCCACCCTGTATAGTAATTATTTGTTTCTTTAATAAATAAAAGAATTATTAAAATTCGACAAGGCGTGCAACAGTGGCGACAATTTGAATTGAAATATTTGTAGCTTTAGGTATAACGGTGGATAAGGGATTTTGTCGCATAACAAAACCATCGATATGCAATTCCATATTTTGAGAGGCTCAGCTCTATACACAATCTATGGAAATAAACACGCCCTTGGATACTGCTGCCAAGAGGCTTAATATGATTATGTAAGGGTGTGCTCTATATGATTCACAATTTACAAGATTTGTTTTATTAAAAATTTATTTTAGAATTTGTGTATTTGTGATTAAATAATCAATTACTAAATACATAGGTATAAGTACATAGTTCCAAATTTATGAATTTCAGAATTTGGATGCGGACTTTGATATAAGTTTCACAGTTTCCTTTGATTCGTATTATGAAAATGACTCTGAGAAAATTGGGCGAATACAAGTGAACTTACCACATTATATAAAAGAGTATGTTAGCCGTGCTTGCTATTTTAGTTTGACTAATCTGTTTAGCTTATATGAATGGATGTATCTTACTGACTAAGCGATTTTCTTAAATCTTTTTTCAGCATTTTGAATAAACAAAATATCAAGCTGGAATCGTTTAATATTGAAGGAAATGGATTGTCTCAAGCTATTTGCAATTATCTGTGGGAGATCAAAGCAGGCGTAAGTTCTTCTTACTGATCACCTGGTTATCATCACATGGAATTATTAGTGTCTCCATATTACACACAGAATACATGAAAATTTATATTTTACAACACCAGCAAAGAGAAAACGCGCATATTGATAAGAATACATTCCACAATTATGTAATATCGGAACTCTCTACCCTCGCTCTTGAATTCAATAGTTTAGCCTTCCGCTTTTTTAGTAGTTGCTAGGGAAGCCATAATTACCTAGCAACCACTAAAAATGTTTGTTACGCACCGATAATGCCTTTTTAACTTTTGATTACATTTTAACTTAAGGGGTATTCAAGGGTGAGGAGTAAATATCCGTCGATTATTTTAGTATCCGGTTGCTAGTGCGATCAATATTATTTTGGCCTAGCAACCGGCCAAAAATTCACTTTTTTCTCAATATCCAGATCATATGGCTGCAAGAAGCTTCATGTAACTGTGTATTTTAATGTAATCCGTTTCATTACTCAATATTCCGCATATTTGCTGACTGTCCGGTTGCTATGTTATGTAAGAATTCGAAATATTGCAACAGTGCTGATGTCCGGTTGCCATGGAGACCATTACCTAGTTTAGAAACGCCTTAGCAACAGACACTTTATGGCTCCAATAATTTCAAAAAATATATCAAAGCATTTTTATTAAACAAGAGTTTAATTGGTTGTTTTACAGGAGTATTTCAAATATTTATTTTGTCCGGTTGCCATGCAGGTCATCACTGCCTAGCAACATATTTATTGTAATGAAATACTATCAAGAAACAAGAATATACTAAGTATCTATGGTGGAAACATGTCTATGATTTTATCAATAATTTCACGATTTTGAGATGCGACAATCACAAATTTTGATAATGTTGGATATTGGCTCCAAATAATTTAGAGGTGTTAGAATATTATGATTATTTAGTTGTTACTTTTACATTGTTACCTTTGTAGATCCTTAAAATTGAGAGTAGTGTTTCTCAGCGAGAGGGATTTTTAGCATACCTGTTATCCGAACTCTCTACCCAAGCGCTTGAATTCGATAGTTTGGCCTTCAGATCGGCGCTATTTCTTGTTGAATTGAATGATTTCTACTGTGTATTGGAGAGTAAGTCTTCAATCAACATAAATGTATATATATATCCAGATATTGCAATTTCAACTACATACAACACGTTTATTTGTAGTTCTTTTGGATGATTCCTTTCCTTTAACACCACCTACTCTGTATCTTCGATCAATATACGATGGAGGAAATGATGACAATACCTCTTCTCGGAAAACCAAAATCAACTTTTCTTATTCTCCGAATATGTCCATTCACGATACGGCAAGAAAAGTGATGGAGACTTTACCGATTGCAATTTCTGATTTCAAATCGAAGCGATAAGACATTATTGTGAATGATGATGTGATGTTTATCCTTGCCAAATGTTTTCTTTATATTGACTAACATCCACTAACATTGTAATATATATTTTGAGACACTAGATGATCACTATCTAGCTAAGGATGTGATCATCCTTGGAGTCATCCCATCGATTTCTTATCTATGTATTCCTTATACTCTTCTTGTGATATGAGAATATGTTGATTTCAATTTTATATGAAGTTAAAAACACTGTATAGATAAACTTAATAATAATTGTTTTTTAAAAAATAAAAATATAATTCCATTCACTTCTCTTTTTGCTGGAATAAGATTAGATAAGAAGTGTAGAATTTTATCTTGTTAAGCCGAAAGAGAGTGCAATATTGTTTTAGGATGACCCAGAAAATTAATTAGATTTCTCAAATCCATGGAGAAACTCATAAGTTAAAGATTTACTTAAGTATTTTCTCTGAGCATTTGACATGATACATTTATATTTTACTAAATCTGAGTTTTTTAATTCCATTTGATATACATAGGTACATTTATTTATTATAATAAAAAGGTTGACAAAGGAGCATAAGGCTCTCTAATCGAGGAGTTCGCAAATTGTTATAACGAACTAATTTTTTGCGAACTCCGCGTCTCTAATATGAACCAGGCAAAGTGAGTAGTTAATCATACTACATAGTAAAATTATTATTTAATTATTATAAGATATTTAAATCTTATTTCATAGGAAAATGCATAAATGATTCTTAAAGTAATTATGAATTTTCCTATTAAAATTGTATAGGGTGTCAATAGTTTAATAATCAATCAGCTATTTTGATTATTCATCGATTGTAAAGCTTTGCCATTTCTCAGTGTCTGTAATTATAACAAAGATCCATTGCAAAAATAGTTGTCTATATAATTGGATAAAATCATAAATGTTCAGAATGAAATCACTGCTTTGCTGTGTACGAATAGCCTCAACCAATCTACCCGACCAACACAATAATAATTGAATATGCAGATGACATCACAGTCTCACTATTCGCTCCGATAACGAAGATAATTTTCAGAACGAACAAACACCTGTAAGATTAAATTACTAACTCCACCATTGAGCAACTGCTGGGTGCTGCGATAACTGCCTAATCCAATCTGATCCGCTGGACAACACACATCGATCAAAGCCTCCCAACGTACAATATATTCCTACTCGGGTGGTCAATTCCACTGGCCTACCTATAGCTATAATGCTGTGGATGTTTATAAGCGCCACGATAAGAAGCGTAATAACCTTCTGCAACCTACCAGCCAGCCTCGATCCATTCAAGCGTATTTTAACAGCAAATTATCACAGAGCATCAGGCATCATTCCCTATCATCAACCTACTCACCTTCACTGACAAAACTGTTGACACAGCGAAAAAAATACACAACCTCATCCATCCAGCCAGACCCTCACCCGTCACAATTCCTGTATTACTTTCTGTTCTACAGAATACAAAGGCGTATGCGATTGAATTTCGTTGCCCACTCCTTGCCTGCTATGACAAGAAACGGTTCCAGAAAGTTTATGACACTGCCTATA
>JAYJLU010536600.1:0-12449 GCA_036873645.1 Minona dolichovesicula | reverse complement strand
GCCCTTTTTGGGCGATAAAATAATTTCAACTCTTTTTGGTTATCAATTATCGATTTATATAATAAAATATTAAGTTATACGCTTGCCTTCATGGATATGAAAATCACAGGCATGTGAAACTTAATGTTTGAATTAAAAACCTCTACAATTAATTTTGATAAATAGAATTATTTTTTCTAAATAGAGTGCTACCATAATCGATTTATATAGGCATATTAGTATGGCTAAAGAAATCACTTGAGCTGGCTGCCTGTGCAGCGCGCGGCACACAGCCAATTTATAGAGTTACGGCAAAAGTCGATATTCTCTCATGATTTTAATTAAGAATGCGGCACAACATTGAATTTTTAAATTGCTCGTATAAATGAAACATACATCAGAATTAAATGATTCTTTTTGCATTAAAAACTATATTTAATGAAGCTTTTGCCGATTGATTATCTATTTATTTCATAATAATTTTAGGTAAGGGGATAGATTGAAAAAAGTCAATTTAACCCTATAATCATAGTATTTATATATTACCCAAGTGAGAGAGTAAGTTGGCAAAAGTATTCATATCTTATATAGTACATAGGCCTTTTTCTATTACTATTTTGTTTGTGAATGAACGAAAATAATTTAATTATGTAATTATCAATAATGATGCGTCTCAATTATAAAAAATACTACCTAAACCATATTAAGGGAATTATTATTTCTCATAAATATAGTATACACGGCTAAAGTGAGGTGAATTTATTTTCAATTATACAAATTTCAGTTGATTATAAGGTAGCAAAGCTTAATTAACGAGTCTATAACATACACAACTATTTATGATAGAAGTGAGCGTTCTCGGTCTAATATTTAATCCAAATAAAACTATGTATAGTTGATCTGAATAGATATTTGAGATAGTAAGTAAGACAATTCCGCTGATAAGGGTAGCTTTTTTAAAAGTTTAAGACAATCCGCCAAATTCAGGATACTGAGAAACTCCTGGTCTAATTTTTTCACTAATGAGAAAACACGGACGTAATAAAATGGAATTATGATTAAAAATATACTAGTTGTATTTTTCCAAATTTATGGTAGGTAGGTACATAATATGACAATAATACATAGTAACAGAGATAAAACAAGGCGAATAATAAAGTGAGCAAATAGATAATAAAAATTAGTATAATTAAATTACACAATTATTTTTCATTTGTTCAGCTTCAAAAATATTAATATTAATAGCTGGTGAAATAATCAACAGTCTTTCCGACAAGCTTATCAAACACACTGAAATTCGCTCGATGACCACCACCAAAAAGACTTTTGACCAACATATTGTATTCCAAACATACGCAGATCACGAATGACGGTTAATATTATCTCATTCTATTGCTCAGCAGTAGCAGTATCTAAAATATACAATCAAAATGCAATCCAAAATATGCAGTATCTAAAATATGCAATCTATACTCAATCAAAACGCAATCCAAAAATCCCTAAATTACATCAATCGTAATAGCCACATACCCAGGCTGTGAGAAAATGTTTACCAATTATAAACTTTCCAAAAGGAATTAGTTTAGATCAATGTAATAAAATGTATATAATAGAAAAGTAAAGAAGGAGGTATCTATAAAACAAGCATGCCAAGAGTCATATCAGAATACAATGATGTGGGCTGATCTTAGTATTAGAATACTCTTGAAGTATTGAAATCCAATTTATTTAAAGGGAAAATGGTATTTCTGCCTGTAAAATGTCTGAAGGATTCATTTTCTAATTATCTTTGATCACATTAAAGACCATGACCCCCAAATTTGAACATATGTATTAATTTTTTCCCAGTTAAGGTTTACTAAATTTCAAACTGAATTGCTTAATTTAACAGACCTAGATATATGAAACTTAAAATAAGGAAAAAATTGACTGTGACTATATTTTTATATTCCTGGTTAAAACCAAAATAAAACTGATAGTGATATCTATAAAAATTTCAATAAGAGCATCAAAAAGGAATAAAATATATACCTACATAATGAAAGTGTTACGATTTCAAATCCATTTAAAGAAAAGTATACAGGCATAAATAATAATAAGCAAAAATCACAGACAATTTTCAACCATAAAATTATATTTTGTGAATTATGATATTATAAAATATTTAAAAAATTGAATTCAGAATATTCTTTTTTACCTGTGACATGTAACTCAGATATATGTAAATTTTAGTTTTACGGTGGGTCTATAAATATTCAAGATATTCAAAGATATGGAGGTCACTGTTTTTCAATCCCATCTGGAATCGTGTTATTTGTTGGGAGTGTGTCCATAAGCATCAAATTGTCGAGTAGGAAACAGGCTGCTAAAAGCAATATTATAAAAAAATCTTTAAGAACTTGTAAGATGATGATTGTGTCGGCTGTCTTCTATTTATTAACGGTGTTTGCCTTTTACACTTTATATGAGGTGAGTATACTTCTTCATCAAAACTGTATACCTGGCATGATCGACGGAATACTTAAAAGCGTTTGCATTGATGAACAGAAGCATAATTTTATATTAAGCTTTTATATCTTCTTGCAAAGGTTTAACCAACTCGTTTACTTAAATTATGCCTTAAATCCTTTGATTTATTTCATTTGCTTTGAAAATTATCGGAAATGTCTATTGCAGCTCATCACACGAGGCTAATTTGTGAATTTTTACTAGATGTCCTATCCAGACAGAAAGTTCATTTTATTTCTTTAAATGTTAATCAGATATTGCAACACTCGCTTGTATTTCTTTAAACAATACAGATTTTATTATGTATAAAAGTATATTGAATATTAAATACTTGGGGAATACATAAAATATATATAAAATATAAAATGTCTTTTTACTTAATCATTCCCTTTTTACAGACTTCGAAATAATAAACAGGTAAGCAAATATTTGGAAAAATGGAAATCTACATGAAAATAATATTAAGAAAGTGTACTAAAACATTTTATGTCTGCACTGAGAAAGGTTTAATTGTTTAAAACCTTCTATCTACCAACCTATGTACCATAAATATGACATTGTTTTTAACTTTACTAAATTATTGAAGTTAATATGTTTATATAGTAAGTAGGTATATTAAATGTGCATGGTTTCCGAAAAGGAACATTTTGCGGAATATTCTTTCTCGGAAAGATGTCGTGTAGAGTGATTTGAAAGGCGTGAGAGCGAGTTTGAATCTTTTAAGTCTGAGATGTTCATAAGAAGCGTGCATAAAAGTTGAAGAATAAGGATGGATGTTTGTTTTAATGATTATTATTTCTGGTCGATGGACGTCCTATTTCACTACTCTCTACTGCAACAAAATGATTGAAAAGCATCATCTTCTTCGTTATTAAGAGCATTTTATGACTTCTTCACTAAATTGTATTCACATAATACCGCTATTGATCGTGTGGAAGAAATTCCATAATGACTTTAACGAGAGTTTAGAAGAACAAAGTCAATCATTGTTTATTGCATCAATGACTTCGAAATCTTAATCTCCCGCGATATTTTAAACTGGTAAAGGAAACTTCCTGGACCATACTGTTTTTATTTCAACCTAAAACTAAATAGTGATCGCAACCTCATTATCTTTGTTGATAATACATACCCTGCTACCACGAACTGAATCACTTTGTCACACTGCTGATATTGGCAGATCAATTGAAATTATTTTATTCGTTTTCAGCCATTTGGGAATCGACTTGTCGCATATACCTACTCTTTCTGTATTTGCTCTACGCTTTCTTTATTATTTTCCGGATCTCTGCACAGCAACCACTCTCTTTGCTCACTTGTTCTCCGAGATACTTAAACTGTTCTGTTTTTAAAACGCTGCTCCGTTTCTGTCCTCTATACACATGCTTGGGTACTGTCCACGTTGTCCTCTCATCACCTCACTCTTGGCTGCATTCATCTTTTGTCCTCCTCTCTCTAGTCCTTCTTGCCATCTCTTCACTCTTCTCTGCAATTCTGCTGCATTTCTGGCCGAGATAAAGAGGTTATCCTCAAACAGTATCTCCCCTGGAAGTCATCTCAGAACCTCACCACACAGCCCAACTACATAAGGGTTATAGTACTAGACTTCTCTTTGGCGTTCCATACCGTACGACATGCCACCCTCTTCAGGAAACTAGGACTTCTCAATATTTAAACAGAAATCTTTAACTGGCTAATAGACATATTCACTGATCTCTGAACAATTTACTAGCTTTGCATGTAAAGTCTCTAACGTGCAAATCCAAGGTTAAGTCTCCTGCAAACCATTAATACAGGGGTGATCCAGGGATCTGCCCTTGGCCCTTTTGCATTCACCGTCATCGTTACAATCATGACTCAAACTAGTTAATCAAAACAGTTTTTACGTAACGTACGCTGATGACACGTACCTGATTATCCCACAATCCCACATCGACAACACCAGTACTCCACCACCATCGACACTACCGGCCAATAAGCAACCACCTTTGTTTGGTGGTCGAGATATCAAAGAAGAGCTCAACAACCAGCATCAAAACTCCAGACAACTTCAGATAACTTGTAAGACCAATGGACATCGGTTTTTCGGATAGGACTCTTCAAAGCTGGTGGAGGAGGAGGCAAGTGAGTGAAAAAAGCCTTAATTGAGAAGAATTCTTTGAGAATAGCATAATGGAGATATCATAATAGCATATTATAATTATCAAGAGAAAGGGGAATTTTAAAAATTCTTGAAGAAAAAGGAAATGGATATAGCAGTTATCCAAGAAACCAAGCTCAACAAAACCAAGGCCACACTGAGTTTGAGTTGATATACCACGATCAAAAAGGATGGAGAAACAATCAGGAGAGGTGAAGTCAACAAAGGAGGAGGACTGATGACGGTTTTCAAAATGAGATTCCAAACAGGGTGAGCAGGCGCGCAAGTCAGTGGTAGGGCCACGGAAATAATCACTGAGTCTATCAACAGCGAGAGTAGCCTCGAGCTCACAAATATATACAGACCCCTTGAGAAAGGTAGTCTGTGACCGATCACAAGCCAATTATCATCGATTACATGATTGAGGGAGAAGACAGTCAAAAGAAGAAACAGAGCCTGTGGAGATGGAAAGAAGCAGACTGGAACAAATTCAGAAGTACACTCGAAAGGTATGTCAGAGAACTATTCGGGAAGACCAGCAGAGGAATAGAAAGACTTGATGAGATCGAGGCACAACTCAAGAAATAACACGTTGTAAACTACTTGGAAGAAGTTAACAATGTCAGTGATATCAATAAGGTCTAGAAAGATATCAAAAGCCTGTCGAACAAGAGGTAAATAAAAAAGAAGTTAAAACAAAATCAAAACAGACAAAGGGAATATTAGAAATTTTATAGAACAAGATGGCAATGTGGCTAATGTTAAAATGGACAAACAAGACCGAGCTAAACCGTGAAGTCAAAAAAATGGTCAGTAACTAGAAAGAAGAGAAGAATATGAAATCAATATGAAATCATATTCACCTCTATAGGTTAATTAGAAAACGTCATCAGCGAGATAAACCAGACGTCAAAGCATGGAGGCGAGGTTCTTTCACCACCTACCGGTCAACATCTAGAGATTGTAAATCTCAGACGGGTATCTCACTCGAGTACTGACAATATACTTTTTTCAAATTAATGATACTGAGTTTATGGCCCAATTTCCTCCACTTTCGTAATTTTTCATGACAAATTGAGCTTTCTGCGTATGATTCGACAAGTATTAATTGACTTCTGTGTAATCAAGAACAGGTCTTACTTTTCTTTTATTTCGTTGAATTACCGACATTAACATAATTATTCCATTGTATTGGCCTTCAAATGGTTGTAACCAGCCATCCGATATCCATTGTTCTAGTTCACTTTCAAATTCCTCTCTTGCATCTTCTCTTGGTTTATACATCAATACTGTATTTATTCTTCAACTCTGGGTCTTCGTCCCTCCATTTCCAGGATACCACCCAACATCCTTCACTAAACTCAGCATGAAAATCTTTATCTTCTATAACATTTGGAACAACCAGAGTCAACCAAACCAATACGATTCGTCGAACACTTTCAAATCAATGGTAGGAAGTTGCGCATTTAGGAAACAATGAGAAGCACTTGCGCAAAGGATGCTTCATCTTAATCGTTTTTTGTTCCTTCTCTAGACACGAGTAGACTAAATGTTTCAAACATAACAACGCCTGACAATTTTGTTTTCTGATCTTATTTGATAACGCCAATTCTTTTCATAGTCCTGATTTCCAGGTTTTTATTGGCAGTTGTATTTCCTCTAAAATTGACAGTATAGTGAGTCACTTTCAGCACTCCTCTCTTTTCTATAAGATTGCGCTTTTTCAACAACTTCTTCCAATACCAGAGTCTCCAAAGAACTTGACGATTTTAGATTGTTCTGCAATTCCGTTGGCAGACCGTTTATGAAAAAACACTTCTTACAACAGTTCTTACTACCCTTTTGAATTATTTGATTTCGTGAAAAGCTTCCACTAATCGCTGTCTTAACATCATATAATTTGTCTTAGTTTCCGCGGCCTTGGACAGGTAAACGACGAATGCTCCATCTACTAAAAACAGCGGCACAAAACTCGTTAAATTCTATACGCCCTGCAACTTCGCGATCAATTCGACTTTCTCCACCCATTCTGTAAACTCTTTCGTTCCGTCATATTTTTCCACTTTACTATAGGTGCGAAAACTTTACTGCTATTCTTTTTTCGCCGAAATAGCTTGTAAGGATATCAAGTACTTTATTTACTCAACGTCACCAAAAGTGCATATGGAATAAAGGATATTAACATAAAAATAGCATTTTAAAGTAATGCATAGATTTTACAAGGGAAATGCCATCACAACAGTAATGCACAAATATGAATTAGAAATCACGCTGTTACAGTTCCAACCAGGAAGAAGCTGTGAAGGACAAATGATCAGACTCAGTCAAAGTCTCCAAGACGCATTCGAGAAGAAGTAGAATGGTTTAGTGATGACCAGGGAATGCTCCAAAGCATATTATAGAGTATGGAAAACAACTAAGGATCTGATAATCAATCAATCATAGGGCAATGCTGAAACATTTAAGGAACTGAGTTCAGGAGTTTGGGAACTGAAGAAGAACATCCAAAGTATTCCTAGAGAGACAGTAACCATATAATGGGCCCATCCTATATATCCCTAGAGAGACATTAATTATATAATGGGTCGTCCATCCTAAGTATCCCTAGAGAGACAGTAACCATATAATGGGTCCACAGTTAATTGTGAATTGAGGGTAATGTGGCTGCTGAGTGAAGAAGTGAACGTAGAAGTGAACGAAGTGACCTAAAATAGCGGACATTGATTGCACTAGAGTATGGATCAGAAGGAGATGGTTAGGGTTAATTTTTTTCTTTCTTAACTGGCACTGTATATCGTCATCATTTGGCCTCACTTAATGTGTAAAATTATATAACATATTCATAATGATAAGACAAGTGATACTAAAGTTACTAAAATATAGATCATTGTTAGTTTAGTGAGGAAGAACATCATAGAAATTGTGATTGTCAAGATGAAAAACCTTTTTGAAATACTGAAGATTGACATACATTCTTTTTGAAATCAAAATCTATGCTCTCTCCTTTCTCGTCTCTCTATCTATCTCGCCCCTTTCTCTCTCTCTTCTCTTTTCTAATATACAATATAAAATATTTCAAAAATGTTCTTCATCCTGACAATCACAATTTCTATGATGTTTTAAAATACTCCAAAATAAACAACTTTGAAGTTAACAAAACTTGCGGTTGTTTTCGATGACGAATAGGAAGTTCATCATGCTGCTGATCTTCAGGAGAATGCAAGAGTTTGAAGCCTCCGAATATGGTTCCAACTTTGACACAGTGGAACCGCTGGACGTCAACCACGCATTGATTTCCTACTCTGTATCCTGGTCGAATAGATGAGTATGTCTGAGTTACTTCGAAATTTCTGAAGAATTTGAAATCACAAGACTTATACCGATAAGGTTGTGGATGTCTTCGTGCCTCCGTATATGAATTCTAGATGTGGAATATTAGATAATCGTCGACTTTCGTCATCAGAGTTTGTGCATTTCACTCCGACCATTGTGCTGACATAAACCTTTCGCTGATCCCAGTCCGCATTTCACTCCAAAAGGAAAACAATATTTTGCTACTCATTTCTTCCTTTAAATGCCGACAAGAAAATGTTTTGCTATCAGGAACATTACACAATTTATCGCTGCCTTACTCCGTTCATCTTTTTCAATCTAACCACCTTTTGATCAACTCTCGTATGAAATGCTTCGTATTCGTTTTTTTTCAAACATCCTTTTTAGTATCGACAAAAATGTACAGTTCTTTTGCCGAGATTTGTTCAGCGGTTTCCGGGACTTATATGTCGTCTACAGAGATTGGGATATTAACATTTTCATCGCTCTAGAGTTCCAATTCATATTTAGCTTTCAAAAGAAATTATATTTTGAACTCTGTCAGGAGATCATTTTGAAATGATATAAATTATTGTAATTCATAGGTACTTACTGTACATAACCATAATTAGACAATAGGTTTGTGTGATATGATATCATTTTATTATAACTATGTATTTACGTACAGTCGTTTAACATTTTAAATTTAAGGTCCTGTTATAATAGTCGTTGCTAAGTAATTATCCCATTTATGCACAAGTACACCAAAAATTAGGAGAAAGTTACAAATTTTTAAATATTATATGTATAGACACTAATTAATGTAAATACAATGCTTTTAATGATTATCACTATATATTCTGAGATATAGTATGTTTCAAATTTGAAACATCATGCATATATAATAGGTATATGAAGTATAATATTGACAAAATACAAAAAGCTGTACAAATACATAAAATAAAAGTACAATTCAATTAACTAACATAAAAATAATAAACATTAATTTAATTACCATAAAGTTAAACAGGAGTAACCATCTATTTATTGTAAAAGTTTAGTGTAATATACAATATAATATATGGCATACATATGTACAAATTATGGAGTGTGGTAGACAACAAAACACTTTGGGTGCAAATTTCTGTCACATTTCATGCATTTAAATGAAGTACCTATTCTTCTGGTAGGAAACACACCTGTTAACTTTTGACTCAGCTACCAGATGATTCAAGCCATCATATCTCACACAAGCTGAGACAAGCTTTGGCGTTGATATAAATCGAATACCAATACCATAGGCAATCAAATATGCAGCAATATTTAGCCTATTGTTTATCAAGTCCAGATGGCTCTCATGACCAATTTTTCTGACAAATCTGTACAGAATGAATGAATTAGTGACAGTCAGATCCAGTAGATGCAAAAAACTGGGTAGTACCACTTTTTTCCTCTGATCATAGTCCGGTAGCATGCAACATTCTGGTCAGATATGTCAACACCACCCATTGTCAGGTTGTAAATGTGAAGGGCCGGCCCATGTAGCTTCAATTTCAACCTTTTGATGTTGTTCTCTGGAATACCTTGTTACCTTTTTAAGTGGATCCACACCACTAGCATTAGACAGAATAACAACAGTCTTATTGTCTTTCCGGGAAAGAAGTTGAATGCCTTTCTCTCTGTCAAGCCTATGATAAAATGATACATAAAGAAATGAAGTATAGTAATGTTACAACAGATAAGTAGAGTAAATAAAGTTAAACATAATTACCAGTATTTTAATGGGCCTCTGGCTTCCTTATTCAGATCTATATCTTCTGGACAACTTGGCATTCTATTCCTCCTTACAGAGCCTGTGCAGCTAACATTGTTGTGACTGTAGAGCATCAAGCAGTTGTACACCAGTGAAATAATTATCAGTTGTCACATGCAAAGGCTCATCTGGGAATCTCTCCCTTACACTTGACATCAATGAGTAGACAACACATTACCACTGCATCCATAGTCATTCATCAGTGGCTTTCTCAGCTGATAGTGGATATGGTGCAAGCTAGTATACATAACCAATAGGTGCTGCAACCATCCAAGCCTTAAACCCAAATCTTATGGGCTTTCCCTTTATGTACTGTTTGCATCCATGTCTTCCATAATATGGAATGATACATTCATCAACAGAGAAGTAGGAATAGTCTGGCCCATATTTCAAGAATTGTGCATTTATCTGATCAATCACCTAGATTTTAAATAATATATAAAAAAATAAAATTTTATTAATTGTTTTATTGGTTAATCTTTAAATAAATATTTTATTATAATTAAAAATAAAGTAAAATTATGTCTGAGTCCAAGTTTAAAAAAAAATCTATTCTAATTTTCTATATTATTATTACAAAAATAAGAATCACCTTTTGAACTTTAAAATATTTGTTGGATGATGCTTCTTTACATGTAAAATGAAGCTTTGAAATTTTTTTTTCAAAAGTTGGTAGATTGAACTGATACTGTCAGTGATCATACAATTTTTCAGTAAAGGATTATTACTCCAATACATTCTTCGTCAAGGATATGCCACTACACCAGATTCTATGTATAAGAATACCAATGACAGCAATTAACTCCTTCTTACAAAATTGATTTCCACTGTATTTTACAGTCTCCTTGTAAATATCATCAATCAAATCATCACTGAATAACATTTTCCAAAACTCCTCTTCCCTATCTAAGCATAAAATGTTTTCATTTCTAACATGTTCACCAATAGGGCTAGTAAAAGTATGTTTGAATTTAGCTCTAATCCAGTTGCATGTGACAGCATTTTTCTTCTCCTTTTTTCATGGAATCTCTGCTTCTGAACCTGACACATCTTCAATTTCAGTAAAGTCTTCATTAGTAATAGTTTGTATTTCTGCAGGTGCTGTCAGTTGATTAACAGTAAGATGACCAGGATTGACAATATCTTCTTCACCAGAGTCTTCATCTGAACAGTTGCCATCTTTTGGTGGTAAAATAACTATATCTACTGGTGTTTCATCTTCATCAGAGGCATTGTCAACCTGTGTACCTACCTACCTACCCCAAATGAGATCTAGTGCTTCTTGAGCAGTATATCTCCCAAAAATCTTAACATAAGATATATGTATTTTTAGGTAATTCATATATTTTGAGTAGGTTAGCATATTTTCATACATAAATATCAATAATAATTATAATCATTGCTATTTTTTCTATTAGTATAAGAACCATAACATCAATAAATAAAATTAAAATTAATCTAAAAGTAGCTTTAAACAACAATTTAAATTAAAAAATCTATTAAATAAGAAAACAGTATGAAAGTATAGATATAGTAGATTTTATTTTTATAATAAAATATCAAAAGAATTAAATCAAATTTATGTAATTTACATATACATATGGACTGTAGAGTTATTTAAATTATACATAAATAATAAGACTTAAAAATATTCTTACCTTGCTCTTTCCATCGTATCTAAGTGGGTCGTCCTCCAAAATGCACTTTTAGACAATGATTATCAAACTGACATAAATAAACGAAACTAAGGAATTTATAAATGCAACAAATGAAATGTCAATTAACTTCTATTTATTAATATATTTAAACAAGAAAACTTATGTTTATAATGATTTGTCAAGATGTACGAAGTCTTTATTTATGATGTTTCAAACATGCATATATGGGTTAAGTCCTATAATTAAATTACTCGTTAATGAGAGGCCAGTTTTTAATACTAAACCAATGAACTAAAAGAAACTAAGAAAAGAAGTAAATTTAAATCAGATATAGAAAAATACTTTCTAAATACTTACTGAATTATGTCAAGATTTGCTAAATAAGCGCATACTAATGATTCTGACACATACATTCTCACATTCTTTTTATAATTATATTTAAATCAATTTTACATTATTCTATAATTTTACTTTAACTAATAATTTTATATCCTTTTATTCTAACTACATTTAAAAGACATTTTAATTTTATATTATATACCTCGTGTACAGATTTTAAAATTCTATCAATGTATTTCCTATTATTTATACATGTATACTTACCTAATTTTAAATTCTTTTAAACCGTTAACATTTTCACAAGGGGACTTTCCTGATAAGCCTAAAGCTTTTAAAGTTCCTGGGGTAAACTTTTATATTGACATTTTGTAATTTAATTTTAATTTTGTATCTTATTACCATATATCTCCCCAAATAAAGTTTATTATTATAATACCGTGTATTTACATTAAATAGTCGATTATACGTCAACACACTGATTAGAAACATATCAATTATTTGCCTGATGTTAAATTATGGAAGTTGCGCCATTTGTTCCTGTCGAATTTTAATGATTTATAGTTCTCCAATTAATTTTTATATGTTTGACATCGAAATTGGCTATAAGCTTTTGCACACCTATAAGTTCTATGCCTACCTACTCATGTGCGGCTTGTCATGTGTTTTAAATATACTTTTTACTTACTTACTTACTTACTTA
>JAYJLU010535489.1:0-12453 GCA_036873645.1 Minona dolichovesicula | reverse complement strand
TGGTCGTGAGACAGAGTTGCTGCAACAAATCGCCGCAACAAAATCGCACAAAAAGTTGCTGAGTGTGGACGCAGCTTAAGAATATAAACATGTCTATTACGTACTCTGCGTGCAAAGCATTCAAGGATGGATCTTTTCCCGTAAAGGTTGCATCTCTAGGGAGATGGAAAACTCATCTGAACAAATTGAAATAGGATTTGTTAATCAAACTGTTCTGCTCTTAAAGCCTGAACGATTATATACTGCGTACTATAATTTGGGCCAAACAGAGTAGAATAGTAATAGTAATTGTAGTACAAATAACCGCAAATGCATACATGACTCAAAATAAAGTAATTGAGCAAACAGCCTGTCTGGAACGATGCATCGTACTAAAAAATACGAAGAATAAGGAAATGTTTAAAATTGACTAATCAGCTATAGCATAGAGTAAGCATTAGCCTCAATCTGCATCTATGGTCAGTATATCAATTGTAATTTTTAAAACTTTTATTACTATATAATCCTTAACATTTTAGGAGCTTTCACAATCAGTCCCCGGAGATAAACATTATTCTATTTTAAATCTGTTATGTATACTGCAAATTTAATGTAGGTACTCCCCAAATATAATTTATTATTATTATGTAATAGTAGAATATAATATTCTTAAATTCTCAGAAGTCCAACCACTAGTGAATTTATCTCATTCCTGTTCATTAGTGAATTACTCTATATGACTAAGCTGAAATATAAAAAAAATCTTAATCGAATTACAATTGTAGTGTATAACATAATCATTTACCATTTGTTCGGTACAGCAGTACATAATATATAAGTTATGTCTAATTTCTTCAGTCTAAAATTTTCAAAGAAACGCGTTCTGCGGCTATAGACTTACAGCTAATTTGTTTATTCGTAATTTTATTTGTCTGCAAAAAAAGTGTCAGCAGCATATAGGTTTATGACGAATAAAAAACCTGGTTCTACTAATTCATATACTATGTATATTTAAATTAATTCATATTACATTTTATTTAAACAGCGTTTCAAAAGTCTATACACAACACTTTAATTCACATTAAATATTAACAACTTTTAAAATAAACATTTTTCATCGAATTTAAAATACTGGCTGCAATATTACACTTTTATTTTCTAATTAATAAAAACATATGAGAGATGTAGTATGTACTTTCAGATATAGATAAAATGTTAAAAAGAATAGGATAGCGCACAATATTTTTAATTTTCCAATTCTAAGTAACAACACAGACATTGTTATCAACACATTACAAATAAAATGGCAAAGAAGGAATATTTTTTATAGTACATAGTAACTTGATAAATCTTATTACATAGAGGAAAGTATGCGCTAAATCTTGTAAGTTGTTTAAAATGCATGGACGGTTATACATACATATATGTCATCAAAGTTAAAAGTTTTAAAATGAACAATTGAAAGCATTACATAATACCTTTGGAAGAGGTATAAATCTGAATACTAAATTCAAAGTTACTGGATAGAAGCAAATGGTATGGTGGGTAACCTCAAATATTATTAAGTCTACAGATGTTAAACAATATTTCTGATGTGGATAAATAAGCTTTGCAATATCAAATTCTTTTTTTTAAACTACTGATTTCTGAAAGTAATATTTTCAGGTATCACAGGTGTCAAGATATTGATGAAAATAGGGCACACACAAATTATTATAATAAGGAACTACAAAATGCAAGATTGCTGACAAATGAAAACAAAACTTGTAACAACTCGATAAGTTAAAGATTTTATATGATACAATACAAATAAATATATTTCATATAATCAATCTTTGTATTAGCACGATAATAAATTAGAAATCATTGTGTAAGCAAATAATCGCCCGCCCTTAGTATATAGTACCACAATATGCACACTAGCCAAATACATTACAGTACTAGTAGATCATTTTAACAATTCAAGAACTCTCCAAATGCTCCCACATATCATGTTCGTAACCTTCGTGAACGTGTTTTAGAAGAACCAAGCGACGATTTTCACAATAGCGAGATTTATCTTGAACTTTTTGTTTTATGTCAGTTAATAAATCGGTAGTAATCTCTCGTTCAAGATATTCGGACAACTGTTCAGTAGCCATTTCAACGTCACTTTGGTTATTTTCGAAGATAATAGATTGGTTGTTCTTCTTAAGATAATAAGCAAAAACGTATGTATACATCAGAGTTCGTCGACACATGCAGAGTACATCAACCGCCTTTTTCAGAAACTGAACTTCTATCCAAGACATGCCCTGACTTTGCATTTCTTCCATTTTACGCTTCACAGATTCATAAAGTTTATTTTCAAATTTAAGAGATTGCGAATGGCTGACATAGCGATTAAAGTAAAATAAGTAACGCTGTAGTGCAGCGCGTGATACTTCCTGGGCATCTCGCGCTTTTTGCGCCTCTCGTTCATCATAGCGATTACAATTATACCATGCAGAGCCGTGCGGTTCCCATCTACCGAGACAGACCCAACAGAACTCGTAGCGACAGCTATTGCTCTTGCAAATCATGTGATTACAGCCACCATCTTTCTCAATCGTCACATGACACTTGGGACACTCTTTCGTATTAGCCGCGATCCAATTAGACGTTTCAGAGTCGTCTTGAATTTTTTTCAGCCAACGCTTTAATAGACGACATAATACCGGATCATGCCAAGGTTGGCCACACGCGAAACAAAACTCCTCACTGCAGTGACAGATAACGCGCCTGACCTCATTTTGAGGAACACGTACAGCGTAGGTGCACTCTACTCCGGGACACCATGTTAACAAACGGTTGCACATGACAAAGCTATTAGTGATGTGCTTTTGAAAGCGTTTGCGAACGTTTTGATCGGTTAAAAGAGTGAATACGGTAGAATCGTTGATCAAGATGTTGCAGCCTAAAGCCGGACATATCAAATGTTCTCCTTGATTTTCATCAATTATCTTACAAGTCAGGTAACGTACCCAACATTCCTTACAGTAAGAGTGTCCACAACCAAGACCAAACATTTCCGCTAAAATTGAAAAAAAAACTGTATAAGAAATGTTTCATGAGTTGTATCCCGACCCACACACTGTATACTGACAATTGAGTTAATAAATACACATATCTTAATGAAAAAAGAATGGCATTAAACGCGGTAATAGTTTGCTATCTCTTTTTTATAACAGATTTCATGACATTTGACACAATATTCCAATTTCTCTGACAATGTATTACCATTACCATTTTCTGACAAATGTTACACATTTACAACGGATATAGTATCTTTTTAGCTTCCTATGTAATCAATGTCCACAGATTCTTGCTTCTTCCTGCAATCACAATCTCTTTTTAGATTCCTAATGTTCACAGATTATTGCTTCTTCATGCAATCACAGTCTCTTTTTAGATTCCTAATGTTCACAAATTCTTGCTTCTTCTTTTAATCACAGTATCTTTTTAGCTTCCTAATGTTCACAGATTCTTGCTTCTTCCTGCAATCACAATCTCTTTTAGATTCCTAATGTTCACAGATTATTGCTTCTTCATGCAATCACAGTCTCTTTTTAGATTCCTAATGTTCACAAATTCTTGCTTCTTCTTTTAATCACAGTATCTTTTTAGCTTCCTAATGTTCACAGATTCTTGCTTCTTCCTTTAATCACAGTATCAAAGATTCTCTTTGATTCTCAAGATTCACAATCTCTTTTTAGATTCCTAATGTTCACAGATTATTGCTTCTTCCTGCAATCACAGTCTCTTTTTAGATTCCTAATGTTCACAAATTCTTGCTTCTTCTTTTAATCACAGTATCTTTTTAGCTTCCTAATGTTCACAGATTCTTGCTTCTTCCTTTAATCACAGTATCAAAAATTCTTGCTTCATCCTGCAATCACAGTCTATTTTTAGATTTATAATGTTCACAAATTATTGCTTCTTCCTTTAATCACAGTATCAAAGATTATTGCTTCTTCCTGTAATATCAGTCTCTTTTTAGCTTCCTAATGTTCACTGATTCTTGCTTCTTTCTGTAATCACATTATCTTTTTAGCTTCCTAATGTTCACTGATTCTTGCTTCTTCCTCTCCTGTGCGATATAATAATAAAAACAGTGAGAATTGACTTAATAGCTCACAAATTTTAAACCTTTGTTGTCTGTCTTTTTCCTCTTCACTAACAAGGATATCAACAAACGAAATCAACTCGGACTTACACATTACAAACTCTTCAAAATCACAATTCTCCTTCAATCTGGTTACTGAACTAATTTCAGTCACCAGCTGTGTGTGATGTGCTGTGACGCCAATCAAGAGTTCAAACACAAAGAGAGAATAAACACAATGAATTACATTTACAAGCTTCCCGTACAATGTAATATTGTAGTTTCGGTGGGGAAGAGCATGGAAGAGTGAGGATTGACTTAATATAGCTCACTGATAGTGTTAATAGTTCGATTAGTTCGATGAACGCTGTTCTCCTTTATATGTACCTATATATAGTGTACGACAAGCTTGTAAATATAATCCATAGTGTTTGAAGAATTGAAAGACGTCAGTCTAATTTGTCATTTAATTATCTTCTGAGATATTTCTCCTTATTCTCTACAAGCAAATCTTTATTTACTTTCTAAGGAGTGTTTCCGTGTGAATAAATTTAATGCATAATAACAACAAAATATACAGTACATATTGATTCTATAAGAAGATAACATTTGTTGCATTTTAAAATTGGTGCCAAGAAATATTAATATTGTGCATAGACATTTAAAACAATCTCCAGTTCCCTGACTGCTACGAACCATATAACTCTAATAATTTATTTAATGTAATAGAAATATTGACCTATTCAAGTTAGTAACATGTAACATAGAAAGCCCCTTAACACCCTTAAGACCACAGAGTAACCACTACAAAATACAGAAACGCATATCGATGGTTTTGTGTGCCAACAACGAGCACAATTTCCTATCTCCGCCATTATAAAACCTCCAGGTATGAATTGACGCCACTCCTAAACGTCTCCTCTGATTTTAACAATTCCTTCACTGAATTCCTTCTAAATATTTAAGAATTGTTAAAATCAAAGAAGGAGTTTAGGAGTGATGTCAATTTGCAATTGGTGTTTGTATAATGGCGGAAATAGGAAATTGTGCTCGCTGTTGGTACAAAGCCATCGATATGCGTTTCTGTATTTTGAAGAGTGAACACTCTCTGTATTATTACTCTATGGTTAAGACAGTCATCACAACCATAGAGTAAACATAATACAGAGGTTCAACTCTCGATATTAGATATTTGTATATCGATAACCCAGTGCTAATTGACAGAAAATTCTATCTCCACCATTATAAATTGATGAAGTTCAAATTGTCATAGCGACGAAACTCAATGGCGGCGGGCATTAATAATTATTTTACCAAATTAAAGTATAAAAGGAGCGCTTTTAAAAAGTATAAAATTCATAATAATTAATTTATGTGAAAATATTTCTCTTGATAGAACAATAATTTGTGTATTTATATGTAATTCTTATATCATTTTGTTCAATCTATCTCACTAAGCAAGAAAATTATGAATTTTATATTATTAAAAAGCGCTCTTTTTATACTTTAATTTAGTAAAATAAATATTAATGTCCACCTTTGAGTTTCGTCGCTATAACAATTTGAACTTCACCAATTTATAATGGTGGATATAGGAGTTTCTGTAAATTAACACTGCGTCATCGATATATAAATATCTGAGGGTATCGAGAGTGAAACCGCTAGTCTGTATTATGTTTACTCTATGTACCTACCTACGTATTTCAGATAACATAAATATTATTAACATTAAAACTATTGCTATGGAATAAAATGTAATTCTTTCTCACCGAGTGGTTTAGGGCAAACGCAAATATCACAAAAGGGCAGACCTTTCATTGCTGACGATGGACCAGACGATTTTACTTTTGTTGTAGAAGTATCTGAAGTAGATGGCTTGTTTAAGAAAGACGGCGCGAAAGGATTCACAATACTAGACTCTTTAAAAATCTAAAATCAATCAATATACATACATAATATGTAAAGAAAGCCACTCTGATTTACTGAAACGACGTATTGTATTGTAAAGTTTATAAAAAATACCTTTTCCAAATCATTATCAAAACAATTCTCTAATAGTCTGTCTTTATCCCAATTAAATCGTGTTAAAAGAAGGCGGAGAGTTGTTGGAGGCACTTTCATGATCTGTTCCACTTCCTGTATCATCTCATTCATGTAGACGATCAATTTGTCAGGATTCAATAGCTAAAAGAAAAAACAATAATACGCACTATATCAAGTGGAATGTAAACAACACTCTCTCCAATAATTAGAGCAAACCAGGTAGTAGAGAGGATCTAATAAAAATATACACTGAGAAAACTAATAAATAATAATGATTAAATTGTTGCTTGACTTATGCAATTAAGAATATAAGAGTACAAAACAAAAATAGAATCGAAATAAATGAACGAATTATGAATATTTGATTTGCTTTTGAAAATGCGAATGTTATACTTTGAAATTATAGAAAGTTCGGGGAATGAGAATAATGAGTCAATATTTAGACAAGAAATAGACAAAAGTCAACCGACAATGTAAAGGAATTGGTTATCAAATTGAGAAATGAACTATCTATCTATCTATATATAATATATGAATCCTTCTTGGATTAAAAATAGAGTGAAATGGTCAAATATGTGGATAATAATAAGGAAAATGAGTTTAATTACCTAGAGCAGTTAGTAATATAGGTCATTGGGATCTCAAATCCCGATGAATAGACATACATAAAAAAAACACATTTTTGGACAGAAATGGACAAAAAGGAGGTAGAAAAGTAAGAGATATTGTGTTTGGGCAAGAAATCAGGACACACAAATCATTTTTAAAAGTATTTATTAATAAAAATAAAGCGTATGGACAAAATATACAATTCTAAAAAGGTGTGTAAATATAAAAAAGATTGGAAATCAAAGGTTTGTTAAGAGTTTGCAAGAACAACTACTGTCAATTTTTGTTTACACCTCTTCATAGAAATGATTTAAAAATCATTGTTATTTTAATAAACAAATTGTATATAAAATGGAATAATCTCTATATTCAGCGCTATTCAACATTTCATTCCAGAGAGTACTTAGCCGGGATTAGAACTCTCAACCACCCCTCGATTGGTGGCCAAGCGTTCTAACCATTCGGCCAAAAAAACGACAATTTGAAAGCTTTCTTATATTGAGTGTCAATTCAACTGGATGCTGAATCAGACATAGAGATTTCGGTACAAATAAGATTTCAAAGAGGGACACAGTGCTTATAAAGCTGGTTTCAATCTGATTTATATAGATACAACGATTATATACGTTGTATCATTTTAAGCAGTTTTATAAAATTTCTCAGGAGGCAACCAGATCAGTTGCCTAGTTGCCTGCTTGACGCTTTCTTTTTTTCAATTGTGAAGCAATATTTTATGCCTCTAAATAATTTGTGAATCGAATTGAGCATTGAATGAGAATATATAATATCCTCGAACTGGATAGACATGGCCTTACAATGTGATCATCAATATCACAGATATATGTGATATTGGTAGGCTAGATTAAAAGACGGAAAGTTTCACATGAGCGACAAATTCCAGAAATTCGCGGATAGCTAATCATTATGCTCATACAGTCAGCGATCAATAATTACTCTCCAATCCGTGTTAAGATCTTATATAAACAATATACAATCAGCGTATACTGAGTAATTCTGACAAGCCAGCCAATCAGAACACGGGATGAATTAGTGTTGATCACACAATCCAACAATATTTAACTGCTTATAAACACGCTAAAATCAACTAGTACAACTACGAATAAACTAAAAAAGGATAACCGTTATACATCAAATGGCCGAATTAAGTGGATTTGACTGACTGTACTTTAAAGGTTTAAGTTATTTACTTGGTAATCTTCATTGAGAGTTTCATCTTTTGGATCCAAATCGCCACTGACATCAAATGGGCCCACTTCCATTTCACCACCAGATTCACTGTCAGTATCAGAGACACTGCAGAATGAATTATCATCAGACATATCGCCAATCTGGAACATTCAATATTACAAATCTGCAGGAAATTATGCATGGTCAACCAAAATTTAACAATTCTACTCATTGGAATAACATCAACAATTCAATTTGTTGAGGTTACCGAATACAGAAATATCCTCGACACAGCTCAAAATATTGAAATGCATATCGATGGTTTGTAGTTTACACGCGGCTGACAAATTCCTATCTCCGCCATTATAAAACTGCCAATTTCAATTCATCGCCTCTCCTAAATGCCTTCTCTTATTTTAATAATTCGCTCATTGAAAGAACGTATACATTAAGCGCTTTCTAAAGATATAAGAATTATTAAAATGAATAGAAGGCTTTTATTTAGGAGTGGCGATAAATTGAAATTGGCAGTTTTATAATGGCGGAGATAGGAATTTGCCAGCCGCGTGTCATCTACAAACAAACCATCGATATACATTTCAAAATTTTGAGAGTGAAACATCTGTATTACTGTTATTACTCTATGAATGTGACATTGATATACATAGCTTTTATAAGTGAATTAATACTATTTGCAAATTGAATCTTAAAAAGTGGAATCATATTTCGCGCCTAATCATTCCTGGCATCTGTGTCGATGATATTGTGATTTATCAACAATCAGATGGTAAATCTGATAAATTTTATATTATGCATGATGAATTGATGTTCTATCAATTGTCAAATTATTAATCATTCTATTTCAGGAAGTTATACTATATAGACATGATGTAAGTTTATTCAATTGAATGACATTCCTGATAATTGATAACATAATTACTTAATACTTAACAAATCAATAGTTTGCCTAGGACAAGTGAATCTATCAACAGAATTAGATAAAGTTATAATTTACTAATCTACTATAATAATAAATAGCTAATTACCATATAGAGTAATCAGGTTATATGGAGTTTTGAATCTCAAAATATTGAAATGCATATCAATGGTTTTGACAGACAAATTCCTATCTACGCCATTATAAAACAACCAATTTCAAATTGTCGCATCTCCTAACGCCCTTTTCTGATTTCAATAATTTGCTCATTGAAAGAATATTTACATTAAGCACTTTCTACAGATATGTATAAGAATTCGAAATTGGTAGTAGAGTTTTATAATGGCGGAGATAGGAATTTGTCAGCCGTGGTATAACAAAACCATCGATATACAGTTCAATATTTAGAGAGTCAAAACGCTGTTTAACTGTAATTATACTCTATCTAACCCATAGAGTAATAGATTACACGCGGCTGACAAAATCCTATCTTATCTCCGTCATTATAAAACTACCAATTTCAATTTATCGCCTCTCCTATCCTAAACGCCTTCCCTGATTTTAATAATTCTTATATCTTTAGAAAGCGTTTCTTTCAATGATCGAATCATTAAAATCGAAGAAGGAGTTCAGGAGTGACGTCAATTTGTAATTGGTGGATTTATAATGGCGGAGAAGATAGGAATTTGTCAGCCGTGGTATAACAAAACCATCGATATACATTTCAATATTTTGAGAGTCAAAACCATAGAGTAATAAATTATAGAGTTCCCACTCTCGATACTAGATATTCGATATTTTCCTACCAAGTGACAGAAAATCCTATCTCCACCATAATAAATTGGTGAATTTCAAATTGTCATGGCGACAAAACACAATGGCGGACATTAATAATTCTTTAACTAAATTAAGCGCTTTTCAATGATATAAAAGTCATAATCAAGTCTAGCAAAAATAGAAATTGCTTAGTGAGATAGATTGAACAAAATGATATAAAAATTACATTGTAAATATACACAAGCAATTGTTCTATCGATATTTGCACATAAATTAATTATTATGAATTTTATATCATTAAAAAGCGCTCCTTTTATACTTTAATTTGGTAAAAAAATTATTAATGTCCGCCATTGTGTTTTGTCGCCATGACAATTTGAAATTCACCAATTTATAATTGTGGAGATAGGATTTTCTGTCACTTGGTAGGAAAATATCGATATCGAATATCTAGTATTGAGAGTGGGAACTCTTTCTAATTTATTACTCTATGATCAAAACGCTGTAATACTGTTATTAATAGTCAAATGAATTACTAAATCGTATTTAATTTAATTCAATTCAATTCATGATCGATGTATGATATCCTGTTATAGAGTAGATGAAGGTTTGGTTAATCATTGTGTCTTTATTCTGTTATCAATCAACCATAAGTTTACTTAGAGTGTGCGAATAAATGAATATCAAAAAGGAAAGAATTCGAACGAATTGAATTGTATTTATTGTTTATTCCATTTGATAATGAGATTTGTCACACAAAAAAAACTAAAAATGAAATAGTAGTATGTACTTATTTACATACAAAACATGTCTTTTTTAAAAAATAATAATAAAATGACAGAATAGGAGTGAATATTATTATTATTATTATGGTATTGTTGTCACACAGCAAAATTATTCATTATAAATATATAACACAATAATAAAACAAAGGTAAGACAAATTGTCACAAATACTACTATCAAATAAATAATAGAGCAAACAAATTAATTAAATAATTAGACGAACATCTAAAGAATAGAATTATCATTCAGCATAGTGGTAAGTAAAGCAGACAGACAGACATTAGTATAAATATAGAAATAATCTTCAGCTATACAGATGATCAGTAAGAGATTTTAACAAAATGAATAAGCAAAACAAATAAATAAATAAATAAATGATGCCGAGATCGTTACCATATATGTATATATAATAGACAAAGACAGTGAGATAGATAGATAGATCTATGTATTGCATTGTGTCAGACAGCAAATTAGATATCATATTGCAGAGAACATTGTAATAAAAGCTAAACAAAACAAGAATATTCCTAGAATTATCACTAGAATGAAGAATTTTACTATAATATAGACAATTCTGAGGAATTAAAGAAAAATAAAACACCAGAAAATGTATTTTCTTTTTATTAAAAGCAAGTCATGCAGAAAATACAGATATATTATGGAGCGATAGAGAGAGAAAGAAAGAGAGGAGAGAGAGAGAGAGAGAGGAGAGAGAGGAGAGAAAGAAAGAAAGAAAAAGAGGGGGTAGAGAGAGAAAGAGAGGGAGAGAGAGAGAGAAAGAAAGAGAGGGAGAGAGAGAGAGAAAGAAAGAGAGGGAGAGAGAGAGAGAGAGAGAAAGAAAGAGAGAGAGAGAGAGAAGTGTGAGAGAGAGACAAAGAACGAGAGAGGGAGAGAATGAGAGAGAGAGCGAGGGGGAGTGAGAAAGACAGAAAAAGAGGGAGAGAGAGAGAAAGGGGAGAGAATGAGAGAGAGTGATGGGGAGTGAGAAAGAAAGAAAAAGAGGGAGAGAGAGAGAGAAAGGGAAGGGAGTGAGAAAGAGAGAAAGAGAGCGAGAGAGAGAGGGAGGAGGGAGAAAGAGAGAAAGAGAGGGGAGAAAAAGAGAGAGAGAGAGAGAGAGAGAAGGGAGAGAGAGAGAGGGGGAGAAAAAGAGAGAGAGAGAGAGAGGGGAGGGAAGTGAGAAAGAAAGAAAAAGAGGGAGAAAGAAAGAGAGAAAGAGAGGGAGAGAAAGAGAGGGAGAGAGGGAGGGAGAGAGAGATGTTTGAAGTTGTGTACAAATAAGGAACATTCTCAAAGGGAATAATATTATATATCTGTGTATATATATTATCAGTTGATAGTATAAGACATCTTTCTTTTTTATGATATGCTGTTTTAGATCATTCATTTTAGTTGTTTTTGATACAATGAAATAGTGTTTTATTAGCTGCCAAAAATCTAACAAATGAACAAATAATACAGTTGGAGTGATGGAGTGAGGGAGAGAATATCACTATCACAGATGCACTAGCTTATTATGTAATAATGAAATCTGAGTGAGGAGGATGTGTAGGTATGTGTGTCATGTCATGTCATGCACGATTCTGTCTGTACACGGAGAAATGTGTTCTTCTGTATGTATCAATACCTATAGGTGTGAGTGAGTGAGTGAGTGAGTGATTATCTGACTTTCAGATTATTTGTGTAGGGAAATATTTGAGAGGGAATTATATTATGTCGAAGGCATTTATAATAAATTGAGAAAGAAATATAGACTGGAAAATCTACAAGGGAAAACTGTTAGAAAGTTTTGTTCGAGTGCGCGCAGCAATGGGCAGTAAAGCATCTTCTTCGTAGCCAGGCTGATTCAATAAATTAATGGAGTGAGAAGCTTTTACACTCTGGATCAACCTGAAATATATAGGCATGTAAAACATGTACATTCGTATATAACATAGCGATTTTAAAAATTCTCTTACCAAATTGAAGATGAAAAAGAGTACTTTCAATGATGTAAAATTTATATTCAAGAATAT
>JAYJLU010534379.1:0-12460 GCA_036873645.1 Minona dolichovesicula | reverse complement strand
AATCAGTGGTTCGAGAAGACAGGGAAGACCGAAAACTCGATGGATTGACACTTTAGCAGAGGCAACAAATGAAACCATCAGCTCTTTAGCAAAAATGATTCGAGACTTGGACTCTACAGGGGTCGGACACGACTCGATGGCACAAGGTAACAAGGTTCAGTTTTCACCTTTCTGAATAGGAGCATGACTAATAAATTCCAAATAAATCAAAAGAAGAAAAATCATATGTAAAAGTATTGGTTCGTTCCCAGAAGTTATGTCTGTAACGTATGTGTGTATATAAGTATGTCTGTCGGTATGTATGTATTCTAGTTATCTGTGTATATTTTCTATTTTTAGTTTAAGCGAGGCGTTCAGACATTTGATATACCCCTCATTTAATTAATTATATTATCTATTAGGAAATGTAAGTAACAAGGTAGGTGATATTTCATGATACAAATATACAATATGTACCTACACAATAAATGCAGATCGCAGGATAGCGGGGGAAAGAGATTTGATAAAACAATGCGTGGGTAAATAGAACTTTTTTGAAAAGTCTTTCTTGCTGTTAGTTAGGCTGTAAAAGTGATCTACATATTATTTATCTGCGTGAATGCTACATCCATTTGTGTATAATAAAATATCTCTAAGTAATATCTGACCCACATTTACTAGAAACGATTTCAATGCATTTTTAAGAGCTGCTAAAAATTGATAAAGGTTTCATTATTTGGCATATTCTGATTGGTTAATTTCAATAATAACTAAAAACACTGCAATCTTTATATACTACAGTAGGAAAAGTTCAGTCAAGACTCATTCAAATACAGTGAAAATTCTTTGATTTGATAGAATGGTGATAGAATGGAACCGAATTCTAAAATGGATATAATGGGATTAAGATCTGCTTTTGTTCCGCTTCAATCTTCGTCAGCTCCTCTGTTTCATGACCAATCAAAATCGTGTAGATCATTTTGGTAAATCAACTAATAGCGAACAGGATTAACCAATCAGAATCGCTTATTTATAACAACTGCAGTAGTTTTGTTATTTGGCCACCTTTTAGAAATCTATAAACGAATTTGCAAAAATATAACGCGACATGGCCGATGATAGCATTGCTGCTAGCGCCTGAAGAGAAACACGTTCTTGATATTCAATTGAAGCGTTGGAGATTTGAATTGCCTCCGATGTGAAGCAACTAATATCAAATCTAGTAATCTTATCAGATGTGCTAGTGTACCACCATGGGAAACAACATCTAATGTCAAAATTATCACAGATTTGCCAGATGGTAAAAGAAAGAACTAAGGATGTAGACAAGATCCATCCTCCTGTCGACAGTGCAAAGAATATCATCAAGACAATCAGTGAAGAAGCAGCTATTAAAATCTACACTGATGAGTCGGTTAAAGCAGACCAAAGTAATGGGGGAGGTGGATGCTGGATAGAAGACAACCATGAAGGGACGAAGGAAGTGAGGGTCGCAGCCGGGAAGATATGCAGCAGTTTCAAGGCAGAAGTCGTTGCTCTTCTGGAAGGTCTCAAACTGATGGAAAACAGACAAAACATCAAGAAAATAGCAATTTTTACTGACAGCAAGGCAGTTCTTATACATACGCATGAAAGCAGGCCCACCTGGCCAATCCCTAGCTTAACTTGATAAAACCTGGAGGATTCTGAAGAAACTAAACGACAACAACTAAATGACAAAGCAGACCATCTTGCAAATGAAGCTTCCAATCTTGATCAGGCAGGTGCTACTATTGACTTTCAAACAGCGAAGGCTGACATCAACAGAATTATCAAAGGCAATTGGAAAAACAAAATAGAGCACAGCAAATGGAAGAGAGGTGGCAACCACGAGAGCAAGCAATCTTCTAAAAGAAGAAAGAACAATTCTAGCAGCACTCCGCACTGTAACATTCTCAAATCCTACAGACACGGAATAGGAAGGGCAGAAGACAGAGTCTGTGAAGACTGCGGAGAAGAAGAAGAAACCAGAGACCACCATCTACTTTTTCGCTGATGCGCCTACATGAAGCACAGAAACGAAGTATGGGGGCAGAGAATAATGAAAAAAGAATTGACTACACAGAAATTTACCCTACGGAGATGATTGCCTTCCTGCGCAGGATCGGGTGGGTCCTGGCCGGAGAGCGGGACACAATTCAACAACAACACTGTATAAATGAAACTGGTCATCACAAATTTCTATTTATTTAAGGTTTAGAAGCAGAACTTAATTCGAACTGCCTGTAAATTCTGAACATTCCAGAAAGCCTATTTTCTTGATATTTTCTTTATATTAATTTGATAGTCTATATGCCTACGTATGTAAATGTTATTGTAAAGATAATAAATAACAGGTCAGTACAAAAATACCAACTTAAAGAAATTCAATGATATCTTGAATCTAAATAGATAACTTATCCAAAGAAATACATTGACAATATTAGAAAAACTCCGAAGAATAACAGGAATTTCTTTCAAAATGACTCCCACAAAAAACAACAACATCCAAACCAGAAATTCAAAGAGAAAGATATCTTAAACTTTAATTTTCCTTATCTAAAGTGACAAAATTAATCAAATATTCTCAAATTTATTCAAAAGTCTAAATTTCCCTATCAGAATCTAAGATAAATCTCTTAAATCTTAGAATGGCATTAAAGAACAACGGTAATCTGTTCTTTAAACAACTGCACACTCAAATCTGATTTATGCATGAAGAAAAACTGCATTTATGAGATTCACTGTACTATTTGCTGTGAATTTATATCGGCAGCACGAAAAGACCTCTCCATATTAGATACATGGAACATTGGAGAAACCAATCAAGTCCTATTTTCCAACACTCCAAATTACATCCCAATTACAATGGTGACTCAGTAATGAAAATCAAGATCCTCAATATTGAAAAGAACATCACTAAACTAAGAATAAAATAGAAGCAAATTTAATCAAAGAAAAGAAACCTCAACTAAACTCAAAAGATGAATACGCAAATGAACTTTTATGCTAACTCTGATATTCATTTCAATGTTCATAGGTGTTTTAATCTCACTCTTAATAACTCTAATGCGTTCCCTTTTGAGGGGCCCAACAAATCTATGAAATTTTAACACATTTTGATACCATTTTAAAATTATATGCTGATTGTCTAACATTTCCATAGAATTGAGGGCTCGTCAATAAAGAACGTATTTCTACAAATCAATTTGTATTTCGTCCTCCTTTCTTTTTACTAAATAAATTTACTGAAGACGCCAAGCTCTATCAATGAATAATTATTTTTACTTGGAGTCAACACCCTTTAATATCCCTAAATTATATTATCTACATAGCTACATTATCAACTTAATAATAACAGATCTTTAATAATAAAAATCAGATCTGCTTAAAACATTATTTTACATTTGTTAGAGGAAAGAAATGAATGAAAATGAAAATGAAAAAGCAACAACAAGTAACTTGTAGAAGAAGTTAAATCAAGAGATGGCCATCCAAAAATAATTACAATTAGGCCAGTTGAACAATTAATCTGTCGCCTCCAATTATACAATCAAATAGAATCAATCACATTCATTCTGAAAACAAAATCGCAACCAATATGAAGCCTCAACAACTTCAAAGGAAGGGAGGGAGGGATTGCTTGCATATTTCCTTAATAAGATAATAAATTAAATTAAATCAAATATGAAAACTATCAACTCACGCAAATCTCTGATAAACAAGAAGGATTCAGCGACGAGTGCGCCGATATTTGCAAATTCCCAAGGGGATTGTTGTTGGCGGTGATGAGGGAGTGACCAAGTGAAATAGTAGACAAATTGGCATTCATCTGTTGTGAGGAAGATGAGGTGAGCAATGGATTCAGACCTGATTGCGGATACGTGACAGGTCCGCCGCTTCGTCGTTCTTCCAGGGAGCGATGCGCTTGCAGAAGAGATTGATTTGATAAAAATTGAGGTAATGGTGGTTGATGGCCAGGAGTAAGCCCTAATAAGAAATCGATTTAACATACAAAAGTGTATATTCATTCAGAGATTACTTAGATAAATCGATATTTTATAAAAGCAAACCATTTTCCAGCTGATTAGCTCGGTCACTCACCTGGATTAGCAGGTGTGGCGGGATAGCCCCCGCTACCACTGCTGCCAGAATGTGCACTGCCTCGATTCTTAGACCAACGCTGACGCCTCTGGTAATGAGGATGTTGGAGGATATTACGCCGGTACTTATCAAGACAAGAGGACGACTTCGCTTTTAAAAGATTCGGCTCTGATGAAGTTTTCTGCAGATGGGAACGATACGCTTGACCTCTATAACAAAAATAATTGATTATTAGGACTAGTTGTCAAACATTAAGCATGCAGAGAAATAAATCATCGATGGGACAATCAAATAGATAATTAATATTTACCTTTGGGAAAAATGAAGATGCGATGGTTTATTAATAGAGGTGATTCCTGATAGTGTCATTGGGACAGACTCTTCCAGAGATCCTTCTTCTGCACTGGTGGATTGATTGAAACTGCTGGTGGTACAATGTCCTCCAGCACTCGCAGTCATAGAGCGAGCAGTGAATGCTGAAGTAGGCTGTTCCATACCTAAAGTGTTGTTTTTTAAATGAACATCCTAATTATATAAAACTGATTCGCAAATTTTAAAAAGGAATCATCTACTAAAAGGTAAATTTTATTCGGATACTTGTATTGATATTTCCTGATAATGAAGGAGAAGACGCACATTCAGATTCTAGAGATGAACTCTGCGGAGAGCAATGCAATTGGGCCAGTCTTAGTCGCCTTTGAAGTAAGCATTCTTTAAGTTTCTGTTTAACTACTTGAGTAGTGGTAGAATGAGATGTATTAGTAGTGGAAAGTGAAGACACACCACTGGTACTAGAGCAAGCTGCCGTGATAAAATGCCCAGAACTCTCATCAAAAGACCATTGCCGAGGTAAGGAAGAATTACTCGTCGTGACATCCTAAATACACATTGATTGATTTACATTCAAAATTAACCGATTTGTATACAGTGATAGCATTGTTGTAGCATTAAAATATTACTTACTGAATGCACTTGAGTGTGAAGAAGATGTATTTGAGGATGGGGTGTATAAATGTTATGAAGAGGATGTAGTAACTGACCGGAACCCTCTGCTGGAATAACATCTATACTGGGAAGATTACGATATTTGCGTCTTGCATAGTGACTTCCAATTATTTGAGACTCTTCATGGGGTGTGAAACTATCGAGATGCAAGAATGTAGAAGGAGCCGATTCCGTTGAAAATGATGAGTTAAGTCGCTCCTCGGGTAAAGATCCAGCAGAATGACTTTGCTTTTCTTTAAAATTGCGTTGCTTGGTAGTTTGCTGAGCCTCTTCATAATCCATTAGGATTAAGTTGGCTCTGAAATATTATAATCAATCATTTGCATTGTTGAAATATATTCATTATATGTAGGTTAATTTGTGAGATTATATTATTGAACACATATAATATATATGTACACAATTTGCTTATTAAGGTAGATATTGATATTCAAATAAATGTTTAATTACACAGACAATATGAAATCATTTTTATTTTAAAAAGCATAATTTACCATCTGTGGTATATCAACATTAGCTCAATTGTCAAAACTATAACATAGAAATACGACTTGATAATTAGTCAAAGTTATGAAGAACTCACCAACATTAAAAGACAAGTGACAAAATAGTAGAAACATATGGGCTTAGTCATGATAATCTCAATAATATCTTCCAGTAATAGTAATATCAAAATACTATCAGGCTTCCAAGCCTTGAGGGATTACACACCCAAGAAGTAAAGAAACCACATAGTCAATGGGACTGCTATTAGATCATGGAATCAATTGAACAGCATGTCACCAAACAAGATCCAAAAATTTGTATGCCAGTTAGAATCTAACTGGCATACAAATTACATTTCATTAACAACCTTCATAAACTTTATTATATTCTACTAGTAGTTTGTGCATGTTAACTGAGCAAGAGCATCAAGAGCTGGATCAATTGAAGCCAGTTTGCTGCACAGATTAAAAGAGACCTGTATTACAGTTATACCTATAACAGAAAAGTAAAAGGATACTTACCAAGTGTGTTAAATTTATAAATTATTATATTGCTTCTGCCAGATTTCATCTCAAATCTGATGAATCTTTCCTCTCCTATTCTATAAAGTTTACAAAGCTGATTTTTATCAATATTCAATAGTGTGAATAGTGAAAATCACAATAATTGCTTTTGTTGAAATAAAAAAATTCTGAAAAATACTGAGGTTAAAGATTGACTTATTCATCAATACTTATTGTAGGAACTGTAGAAATACAATGTTGAGATTTGTAATTTCAAAAGTGAAACTTGAAGAAGCAATTTCAATATTAGTATATATTCATACAGGAATTATACTCATAAAGGTATTACAAATGCCTTTAGTTACTCATTGGAAGAAAGGACCATCTCTGAAAGAATTGTTTCAAATTAAAAAAGTCTTACTCTTATTGTAGTCAATATAAGAATACATCTTTGAACATGAAGAGGCAGTTTCTAGTTCTTTCCTTCTTTTTGCCAAATGCTATCATAGAACCTTACAGTACTTTAAAGGAAAAGTGGAGCAAGATGTTAGTACTATATAATCTGCCTTACACTTGGGAGAATCCTTGAAAAGATAATAACCAGCACAAAGTATTTCAGCTACATCCCACTTTGTCGCCTTATAACCTGATGGTGTTGTCCCATTTAAAACATGTAGCGCAAGATCCAACATTAATCAATTTTTTTCATCTGACCTTAATTCAGGTTTCAAATTTCCTTAGAAATGCCCAGTTCATATTGAGGCCATTCATACTAACAGAAATAATCCTCCTCAGACCCACTTCTTTTAATAATTTGGTTAATGCTTTTAGAATATCATCTGAAGATTGGCATCCCAGAAAAGCATAGCTAAAATAATGGGTAACAATCTTATGCTTATCGGCATCCCAAAATTGAACATGGACATCAAGCTGATATGTCTGTGAAATTTTATTCCGAGATTCATCAAATAGGACTACTAATTCATCAACACCATGTAATTGTAATTTTTACATATAAAATCTAAAAAATTCAAGTATAAATAAGAAAAAGTGAGTACATTTGAGTACAGAAATAAAATTTGAATGTGGACACATGTGGACACCCTGTTATCATGTGTTGCTTTGGTATAATTCATCCTTGCAGCACTCTTGATCATTCATTCTACATAATGGTACCTGGATTTTAATGATGTTACAATAAAGATGGTAAAAGTACTAAATGAAGGAAAACTTATGATGATATCCAACTATATCAAAATTATTCTTGATTTGATTTTTACATCAAAATAATAAATAGTATTTGTTTTTCAAAAAATGGTTTATTTGTTAAGACAGATTGAAAATCTTTATATTTAAAGTGTCAATCCTTAAATAACTAATAGTTGATATAGTTTTAAATAACTTGGCACTTATTCCTTAATATAATTTCTTGCTAACAATCAAGATCTAATAATTGTGTTGGTTTATCTCATTATTTGATGTCAAACCACATTTAAAAAGTCTCAGTGCATATAAAAATTAAAAATGTTGCAACTTGTATAATTATTGGTAGCATCAAATTGGTACACATTTTTATGGATCATAAAAAAATTTAAACTAACATATACTATAAATAAAATATGAATAATAATTGATTCACATTTCAATTTCCGAATTGAAATTTACAAAAATTATTTAACACTTCTCCATCTCTACAAAAATTTTAAATTACCCTTGTATTATTTATAAATTTAAACACATATATATATATTCATTTTATTTGCAGTACATTCAATAAATGCAACGAAGACTTTGCAACATAGGTATTAGCTGACCCATGATAGTAACATTGCTCTCAAAAATAAGAATAGATTAAATGTATTTAGGAAATGGAATTTTAACCACCATGTTTGAAATAAATTTTATGGACTGTATGTTAATAGAAATAGTATTTTTGATTTTGTTTTATGCACTCATTTTATAAATACCGCAAGTGTCAAAATAACGTTGGTATAGAAACGGAACAATTATGGCAGATGTCAAGACTGTTAAAAGCAAACGATTATTTCTTAACTACGTAGATTTGTACACTTCATCTAACCTTGCAAAAGTATGTACATATTTCATTTAATTTCAATTTAATTTTAAACGCAATGTCTTAGTACTTCATGTAGTATATATCATAAATTCTTAAACTTTTTAAAGAAAAATCATTAATATTTAATTATATTTTTAGAGACATCAAAGTAATTTTTCATTTAAAATAAGTAATTGGTTTACAATAATACAAATTACATATTAGCAGATCGAATTAAAATAAATCAAAAAAACTGTGGCTATGATTCGAGAACTGGAATCCATTTTTAAAAATTAAAAGTTCCGGGCACTGAATACAAATTCAGACTTACAGATATGGAACCAGAATTCATATCTGTAAGTCTAAAGTTCCAGAACTGGAATCCAGATCTAAGAATCTTAAGTTCTGGCACTGAATGAAATAATGCTGCAAATAAGTGTGTTAGGTTGAAAATATTTTTCTTCCTCTTGAATAATTTGTAAAGAAAAAGGAAGGCCAGTGGGTTCATCAATATATTTCACTGTATTTTCATCAGGATGATACAACAGTTAGTGATAAAATGAGACAACAGGAGTATTAGATAATCAATAGGTGGATGATAGTGGATTGCATAATAAGGTGCGAACAGACCGAATAGCTACAGCAGGGGAAGCAGTGAGTTAAGATCAGAGCGGTAATTAAATGAATTCTGAATAGATTGAAGCGGGGACAGCACATAAGAATGGATGATAAGAATAATACAAGTGAATGGAAGAAAGTGAAAATAAGAGAGGGTGAAGGAGGAAAATTATGAAAGAATAAAATAAAATAAATAAAATTACAACTTTCACCAGAGTAGTGAAATTTAATTACCGCTCTGATCTTAACTCACTGCTTCCCCTGCTGTAGCTATTCTGTCTGTTCACACCCTATTATGCAATCCACTAACATCCACCTATTGATTATCTAATACTCCTGTTGTCTCATTTTATCACTAACTGTTGTATCATCCTGATGAAAATACAGTGAAATATATCGATGAACCCACTGGCCTTCCTTTTTCTTTACAAAGTGTGTTAGGGTTAGGGTTAGGGTCTTGAACTCCAAGATCGCTATTCATATTTTAACTCGTTTTCCTAAAAAAATTGGATACATTGAGGAATATTTAAAGTTGCAAAAATATTACATTAAAAAATAGTTGTGCTACTCAATTCTTCTGGCTAAATTTTATTTTAAAAGTTACATGGTCAGTTTAATTATAATAAAAATTGTGAAATAATTAAAGATATTTAAAGATAAATCCACCCCAATAATATTTCTTGAAGTGGAGTGTTTTGTGTTCATTAACCATCAGATTTAAACCTCATCATACAGTTTATCACACTTCTTTATTATAATGAGCTTTTAGTTAATAATCAACTACAGTATGGTTTGTGGTATAGTAACATTTCATGATGCATCTAAATAAAGTTATCATTACTAAAAATGAACAAGGTTTATGTGATTTACTAGAACATTGACAACATTATCCAATCAAATCTCTATAATCTCTTGTGTGGATGAATATTCAAATCATGAATTGGGATACTCATAAACACACACCTAACTAATTGCTACACCATCAAACAAACAGAGAGACAGAGTGTACAACTCTTATAACTTGATGCCTAACACAGAAAGGTAGGTCTAATGACCTATTGTCTGTCTCACTGATCTTAGCTCACACAGCAACAGTTATGTTACTTAAATGCAAATATAATTGAATTGGGACATATAATTGTATTTCTAAGTGTAAACAATTTTATTAAGAAATGATAAGAAATTTGTATGTGCATGAAAATAGGTTACTAAATCCAAACTATACTGTATAACACTTTTTAATGAAATCATATAAATAGTTTAAAAAAAGTTATATTCTTTTCTTATATAAAAAGTTTCTCTAATTCTAATTTCAAAAGCTTACCTAATTATAAATTTTAAAAAATAAAAATATTAATTACACCTTAATTAGATATTAAAATATTATAGTGTTTTTGTATTTTTCAAAATTACCTTTTTATATTAACTTTAACTAAATATAGAATGATTTTAAATAATGTTATATTAAAAAGATGTAATTAAAAATACCAATTATGCTGCAATGTTCATGAAAATTGAACCTATGTCTATTTGAAGAGTTAGCTATTGTTTCCTGTTTAAAATTTTAATTTGTTTCACTTTTACATATAGTTTTAAATATTCATGCCAACTATTAATAATTATTTGAAATTTATAATAGTTTGTAAAGTTTATAGATGACAAACTTTATACATTATTGGAAAATTTTTTATATTTATATATATATTAATATATTTATATTAATAATTATATTTTATAATAATTTTTTTGTATTGTTTAGTTTTGTTTCTGCTTTTTCCTTAAATGAAATTATCATTACCATATTCTGTTTTAGTTTTTGTCAAACTGCGTTGTTGGTGCCTCACAAGAAGAGGATGAAGAAGAGGAAGCAGATGCTGATGCAGGATTTAAGAAGAAAGAAGGTTGCTATCAAATTCATGCTACAGTAAAAGATAAAAATTTCAAAAAACCAAATTTTGTCAATGAGCTCTACCAGGTTTGTAGTTTTTGATCCACATGGAAATATTTTATACACTTAATTATCAATCATGATTACTCTTTTAATGATATATTAACTCAATTAATTATTTAGTTTGACACACGGGAGCAAATGTTTGAACATTTGATAGAATGTGATGTTGTTGTATATGATATCACTGAAGATCCTGATCAAATTGATGAAGCTATTTGGGCATTATCTGAAATTCATGCTGAATTGGAGAAAATAGAAAGCCCTAAAACATTCATTTTACTGTCAAGCGTGATGACTTGGGCCAAGAGTAAACCCCTTGACCCAGTAAGAAGTCTGATTTATATCCGAATTATTTCATTTTCAGAGTTAGGTAATATGTGTTAAATTTATGTATACACCTTTATTTTTATCATTAGGAAGATCCTGAAATTCCTTTTACTGAGGAAGACTACAGAAGAAGAAAACCTCACCCTAACTTTAAGGAACACATTAACGCTGAAAAGCATGTAATCAAGTTGGGAAAGACAGTAAGTGGTCGATATAATTATATGATTTAGAATGTTCATAAAATGTGTACATGTAAATGATGTAACATATCAATTTTATAATCATTACTGTATTTTGAATCACAATATTTATTGGAATATTGCTGATTCTTATACAAATAATATGTTAAATCAAATGTGTTTTTCTTCATTTTCTATTCTCTTTAATATTCTTTAGAACAAAGCCAAACTGGCCACTTATGTTGTTGCTTCAGGTCTGACGTATGGTGTAGGAGAAAATATTTTTCATTACTTCTTCAAGGTATTGTTGTTTTGCGAACTATTTTATTGCATAGGACATAAATTATTGTATATAAATATTGTAGAATATAATGTATGTACTGTATGTAGACTAATGACAAACAAAGGTTACTTACTGTTCTGGAAAGTATTTACACAAAAGTATCATGAACTATTATAGTAGAGTCCAGAAATATCACTAGAGGTCATAGTTTAGAATTAAATTTTTCCTTATTTAGAAAAATAACTGCTAGAAAATAGAAACCATAACTTCTGTAGTTGGAGAAGACATTTTCTGGATGAAAAATGTTTTAATAAAATTTTGTGAAATTGGTACATGTAATTTTATTTTTAATTGTATATTCATTTGAGAAATCTTTACTTTCAGTCTGCGTGGCACAATGCGACCGATCTTAAAGTATTTGGAAATGGTGAAAATATCTTGCCAACAATTCACATTAATGATTTAGCAGCGTAAGATCTTCTCAACGCTTTAATTACAAAAGAATACAAAATGTAATTTTTTAACTACACAGTGTATGAATATTATTTTATTTTTATTTCAGTGTTATTCAAAATGTTGCTGATGCAAGGCCCAAAACTAAATATCTAGTGGCTGTAGATGATTCTAAAAATACGCTTTCAGAAATCGTGAAAGTATGTTCAAATTTGAAATCTAATAGTATTTTAAAAATAATTTCTTTAAACGTTTAATTCATTTTAAATAAATATTTTTCATTTGTTTTCATATATATAACAATATAACTGGGGAAATTATATTTGAATTCAATAAGATCTTCAATATTTAATGTTTATTTATAATAATAATAATAATAATAATAATAATTGGTTTATATATATGAGCCAGTAAATCCGAAGATTTGATACAGTCATAAAAATATGTGAAATTACAAGTTAAGGAACACAAATAATGAAATATAAAATGAGCAATTTA
>JAYJLU010533268.1:0-12462 GCA_036873645.1 Minona dolichovesicula | reverse complement strand
AGAAGTAACCGTATACCGTAAAATTCTACTGGCATTTTAATTTTAACTGTCGTTTTCTTTTAACTTGATGTTGTGGCAGAACCACTGGATGGATCGGGCTGAACTTTTAACAGGATGTAGGTACTAGGTAGGTCTACATCGTGTTATAATTTCAGCCCGATCCATCCAGTGGTTCTGCCACAACATCAAGCTAAAAGAAAACGACTGTTAAAATTAAAATGCCAGTATAATTTTACGGTATACGGTTACTTCTGTCCAGGGGTGTATGTGACACATGTCTCTCGATTATCTACAGTTAATCTCCCTTGATTCAGTATACTATATTAATGAAACTCACAGATGCTTCAGATTGGACAGTCTTCTGAATACATAATTCGGCAGTGTGTGAATATTGTTGTGATCCAGTCGCAACTCCTCCAACGACACGAGATAGTCAAACTGATTGCTACTGATGCGAGACAACTTGTTTCTATGCAGATACAAAACGCGCAATTTGCTTAAATCTTGAAAGGCACTTTTATCAATTTCCTTGATATTGCAATCATTTAACCGACTAAAACAATATAATCAATTATACATAGAATACATACATACATACATACAGATCATTACTATTCGCTATTCGTAACGCTTACATTTCCTGGGTGTATTTCAGACCGAATGTCCATTGATTTCTCACTCGCGTAATGCCACTATTATTAGACAGGTCGAGTAATTGGAGACCATTTTTCACCTCGTGATCGATTTTGTAGCCGTCTCCCATGCCCAGATATTCGTTAGAGCGTTTCTTACTGACTTCAGTGGGCGGATTGATATAGAAGGCGCCAACACCAATGAAATTTAAGCGATTGGCTGGCAACAAGAGATGCGTCAGATGAGTGAAGTGCATTAACAGGACTGATTGTAATTTGTTGAGGCAATTGTTCGACAGGTCGAGAGTGGTTAGATTGGGCAATACGGGAATTAGGCCCCATGTTTCCGGAAGAAATTCATTTTCCGGTGGGCATTCATTTAGTAATGATCTCCGCACACGCTAGAAATTAAATTACAAAATAGTAAAGCCCTTTATACCCACATACTATTACTAGGTAGACAAAACTAAGGTACAAAGGAGGAACTACATCGGTCCATTCAACTATTGGTGTAGACAGGAGTCTGCACTCACTTGCAAGCACAAGCACTGCCATATTCGATTTTCACTTGGTGTGGAAGGGCAATTTTGTAAAAACTACTGTAGTTTCAAGGCTGTATTACAGACATGACAACTAAACCTTTCAACCTAGATAAATACATGCTAGCTAAATCTGATTAAAATCTCTCTCTCTCTCTCTCTGTGTGTCTCGGGTAATCAGGGGTAACATCATTTGCTATAGGAATGCTTAAATTTCTATGTATGTGTATATTTTACGGTCATTCAGTTAGCGATCAATGCACACTCGCTCCACAGCATTAAGCAATGAGTGGAGAGTAAGTAAGGATACGAGCGCATGTGCACCTCATGTTTACGTTATTACAGACAGGAAACCGCAGACAGGTCGAATATATATATGTATATATGTATATAAATATGTATAATGAATGAGTGAGTCTACATGCAATGCATACTTTTAATCCTCTTTTGTAGCGAATGGGATTATTCCGAGATAAATTCAAATAAGTGGGGTCAATGATCTTCTTCTTATCATCATTTAGGAGAGGGGGAACTCCCGACTGTGAAGGCACTTCTGGATGATGCGATTTGGCGGTTTTCAAAGTGCCAGAGAAGAGATTATTAGCAAGCAGCAAAGTCTCTAGCTGATTAAGATACCGGTCCAGAGTCGGATCTAAGCCATGCAGGAAATTATTTTCGAGAGATCTAAAATGAAGCAATTAAAATCAACTGAGTCAGTTCGTAAGTATAACGACAATACTGTTCCCATACCTTGGTTTTTACAATAGAGCGATGTCTATCAGCATACTGTAACGAATGAATTGTTAAGTATCATCCTCATCACTAATCATCATACCATATATTTATTAATTCTATCTATCACATGAATCGAAGCATGCTAAATAACTCACGATTACCGAAATTGATAAAATTTAATTTTTTTTAGATTTAATTTCAAAAAGAATTAGAATAAAGTTCGTCAAGCTTGATGACTGCATATCGTGGCTTTGAATTATCAAATGTAGAGTTAGACCCGGGCACATTTCCCAAACTCAATCAAGTGGAATGAGCCAATACTAATGAATCCAGTGGACTCATCAAACCGCTACTAAATAACTAGGATGATAATAATAATGGATGCGTGCAAATGAGGATTGATTGAAGCCACGCGGCATCAATCAATGCTTTAGACTGCTCCTAAAAATGAATTTTAAATTTTCATAAATTACTCTATCAAACATTTCACTCACTATGGAATAGCAGGAGAACATAACAACCAACCAAATTAAAGCGTCCATATCCTCACTCCCCCCCCCCATTCAAATGGATTTGTAAATTGTTACTAATATATTATATCATGAGTTATAATAATACTAGGAGACATTACTGTCTTCAATCTAATCGAAAAGAAAAAAATAGTGGCGCCATACTTGTACTGCTCAATGGTTAGAAAATCACTTGAGCATAACGAAATAGGAACGAGAATTTCACTGGAAGCTACACTCAAATTCTTAATTGTTACTATGAATTCTGGCAGACAAGAGCACAAAAACTAAAACTACCAATTTATTTTATCATTTAAAAAAGAAGAAGAAGAAGAAGCAAATTTGTTACATTGTGAATGAATTGTGAATAATGACAATAATTTATACACTGAGTCTAATATTGTATTACAATAATTATAGACAAATTGCTGTAATAGAAATGTCAGAGTTCACTGGCACTCAACTAAAAAAAAACTAAATGAAGGATATATTAGTAATCATTTTTTATTTTATTTGTATGCAATATTGCGACACAATACAAGCATGAAAGAGAGAGAGAGAGAGAGAGAGAGTGAACGAGTGAGTAATTGTATTGTTCAGATGAGGAGAAACAGATGTTAATCAGGTATAGGATAGGATAGCCCTTGGAGTTCTATATATTATATAGAACTCCATGGATAGACTCGCTGTTCACTTAGGTAATTGCAATAATTTCGGAAATGAATATTCATTATATTTTTTCCTAGGCATAGGTCGAGCTGGAATCTCTAGTTAAAATTAGAGTGTTTACTCAAGTTATTCAGGCTTATGTAAATATTAATCGACTGACCAAATATTTAAATGCTAAAAAAAATGATTTCACCCATAAGTAAACTAAATGAATATGACGATTCAATTCACGAAGAGAGTATTGTTAACAACAGCAGATAATAATTATATTCACGAAATAACATTTATAGTTTTGTGATCGAAGAATATTTCTTTTAACATAAAAGAGCAGCCAACTCAGAAACTAAAATAATAAAACTATGTCAGTTTTTATGACCGTTTATATGTTGTTGATTTTGTTTATCTTTAATAATGTAAATTAATAATGCACCGTTGTAATTTGATTTTAGTTTCCTTTTGTGAACTTTTCATTGAAAATGATTCTGATTTGGCTGCTCTTTTTATTTTTTAAAGAAATAACAAACAAAAAACTTGCTTATTAAACTAATTCAATCATATGGATGTCCAATCAGAATAAATAATAAGAAAGTGAGGACCCTCAATTCATATTCAAGCCCTTGTATTCAAGATAGCCTCTCCAAAAGTTTGATAATCCGGGCTGCGCATAGAGATAGGAATATGTACTTTATGATCACTTTCATTGGTTTGATAATGCGCGCAGCATATAATACAGAAAGAAGTTGTGAGCATCTTAGTATTAATTCTATGATTTGAAACTTTTAGTTCAAAGTTATATCAATTGTGTATTTAATTCACTTTACTTTCTATTTTTACCTAATGGTTGGAAGTAAAAAAGAGAGACTGCATATGATAATACAAATAAATGAAGATGTAACCATAATTATATAAATAGAAAGCACAAGTATAGAAGCCGCTTGTCAGATATGTGGTTCACATTTTAGTGCAATAAAAGTTATACAATCCATATTAGATGCAATGCTTTAAATAACAAAAAAAATATCAAGATAATATTTTCGAATGAAATATGAACGCCAAAACAACCCAACCCTTAAATATCACGTGTACTAGCGTTGTCTGTAAACTATCTTATCCAATAATAAGGACATATTCACATCATTCAATACCACATTTCGAAAAAATATAGGAAAGTTGCCTGACAGACAATTCGATAAACATTCAGATAATATCATACATGTATGTACATACACAACATATAATTAAATATTGCCTTCAAAGCGGTTGGTCTCTCATGTAGAGCTGTAACACACGCAAATAGGTACAGCGGTAAAACATAATTTATTGAAATAGAGATTCTATAAATGGATGCTACTACTATACCACTATACACCAAGCAGTAGAGAATAATATACAGCAGAGTATAGTCTACAAGTGAATTCCAATAAATTGTAATTCAATACCGATGTTGATTGTTTGTTTACACGCTGATTTGATTAAATTCCTCGACCAACTCTTACAACACGTAATCAATAGAGCGGGTTGTTTAATGAATACGAATAATTCACATTTTCAATTCACAAAATAAAATCGGGCAATCATAGATCACAATCACCGCGTCAAGAAAAATGGGATAATCTCTATAACAGCGCTTTTCAATGTTTCCAAGCGTTCGTTCTAACCATAGATATCTAACTAGGCTAGTTAGCTCATAACTAACAGTCTAGCGCCTTAGCTATTTAGGAGTACTGAAAATAGAGGCCCCAAAATTAACGGAATGATTTGAAAATTTGCATGCAAGGTGTCATGATGTGCCATACTAAGACATGGACAAAAATCGCATTTTTTCGTCATTCTTCTTCGTCAGACTACCGATTATGTCCTCTTAATGCTCATCGATTTTGAAGAAATTTTGCACCACAGAGGGGGGGGGGGGCTTGCAACCGGTACTAAAAATTTAATTAAATCTGATTGCTTATAGACACGCTTGGTCTTGTAAAATATATTTCTTTGGTCTTCGTTTCATATAGTCAAGTATCCCATTCCCCTACAATAGAGATATATTTAATTATGTGGTTCTAACCATTCGGCTAGCGCTTCCTACAACAAACGAATGACCAATTTTAAAGCATTCTTAAACTGTATGCCAACTTAACTGGGAGCTGAATCAGACATGGAGATTATTGGTAAGCTTTTAAGCAGTACCATACTACTGGCAGTAGGAGTTTATTAACTATAGACTGACTTTTAAAATGTTTTGAGTCTAAGATATAGATTTTTAGATAGATTTCTGCATTATTTTTTATCCGTTCATACAATTTGAAGTGGCTATTTATATTTTGTCGTGGTTTTGTTTACATCAACATAATGTTTCCTATTTCTGGAATTTTTAATGCAGTGAACTTCTTTGATACAACTACGCAGGTATCTGAAATGCATGTGAATTTTATTTCAGTCTTGTCAAATGTTTTATTATTAACAAATTTACAATTGCCAAACTTTTCTTCTTCAATGCAATGCAATATTTGAAAAGTGTAGAAAATATTTTTGAAACATTCGAAAACTGTTGAATAAATTAACGACACGTGGAGTGGAGGGAAATGCGAATTTTCAATTTAATCAAGCAGTCAGTTTAATAAAAAATTTATGACGTTTTCTGAAAAAAAAAGAAGAAGATTGGAATTGAAATGAACAACAACAACAACAACAACAACAACAGCGAATCGACATTTTTATATTTCAGAATCACAAAACCATGAAACCATTCTACTCCGTCTAAAATGAATAGAATACATACAAACAACTCACTATACTATACTATATATATATATATATAATGCAGCTCTTACAATAATGAAGGATGCATTTTCACTTTAAATTCTCTCTTTAGCTTCCTCAAAACACGGAACTTGTCTCAATAAAACAACAACTACTGCCAGCTGCAATCATTCCATCTTCTTCATTTTATTAATATATTCTTTAAAAACAACAGAAAAATATGATGAAGGCAGGCAAGGAGGGAGGAATGGACAGTAAATTATTTGTAGGGGAACAGTGCACGACATAAAAAGCATCTCCACGAGACAGTGGCAAAGAGGATGAAATTAAAATTCACCGATGGCGCCATCATCTGCCGGCGACAAGAAATTTTTTTCCCCAATCCATTAATTATAGGGAGAGAGTTTCTTTTTTGTCAGAAGTTGTGTGATGACAAAAATATACAAAGAGAAATTCAGAGAATGAATGCAGGAATTAGCAGGTGAATTAGTTTCATATTTTATTAATACTATCGTGTTTAGCTTACAGTAATATATCCACATAGTTATTAAATCAAAGAATATTAATGGCACTTAATGGCTTTAATAATTATATACCATAAAATAAAATAAAATAAAAGAAAGGTAGGTCAAACTCAATTTATCATCGCATTACAAAAGAATATTCTTCAAACACACACACACACACACATCATATAATATACAATAAACACAAAGCTGTTTTCATAAATGTAAAAACTATATCAAACAATTCTGACACAGTTTAATTCATTGATGTTAAAAGATAAAATATTTTTCTTAAGTAATTTCAGTCAGAGCTACATTATTGTATATAATATAATTTTTAATGAATTTGAAATTTACAAATACATATTATATACACCCCTGGACAAAAGTAACCGTACACCTTATTTTTCTAACACATGCTTTGTTTGTGCTAATTTGTAAAGAATAATCGATACAAACATACATTATGACATTGTTTACACTATAGGAACACAAAAAATATATTTTAAAATTGGTCAAAAGCAGTAACATCTTGTGACAACATCTTATTGAAATGCATATCGATGGTTTTGTTATACCACCAAGATGCTACCATATATTCCAATAATATAAAACTATCAATGTCAATTTATCGCTTCTCCTAAACGTCTTCTCTGATTGTAATAATTCGCATATTGGAAGAATATTCATATTAAACGCTTTTCAAAGATTTGAAAGTTGAAATAATTTGTAGTTTTATAATGAGATAGGAATCTATCAACCGTGGTATAACAACACCATCGACATGCATTGATGGTGGTCGATACTCTGTGTAAGTATTATCACTCTATGCTTCAATACAAAACAAAGATTGAATTTGTTCTCAAATAATTACAAACATAAACATGGACTTACAAATATTTTAATGAACTATTTATTGGAATCCATTTTGGTAGAATTTCTTTCAGCAGGTTCCTATTGAGTTCAAGTCTTTGTAATTGTTTTAAATTATGGAGTGTCCCACTAATAAGAGTTCTGATGTCATTGTCATTTCTAAAATATATAAAACATAATCTAAAACAGATAGTCAATTTAAAATGAAGGTAATAGTCAAACCGGTTTCGTTTATTGGATAACAACGTTAAATAACAGTGCTCCTATTATTGATATTCCTAATTTGCGGGCTAAGTAAAAAATCTACATATACAAAGAATTGTGAACCATTTCTTGCTCATATTTATTTTATTAGTAGCACAAAGTTATTATGATAAAATGGGTACATAATATATACAGATATAGAAACCTATCCTGTTTTAGAAAAAAAAATTGCTTAATTTAGATGTGAGATATAAAATAGTAAATGTATAAAGTTTATAGACAGAAATGCATTTAAGTCACTGCTTGTCCATTTGAATTCGGGGAATCTTGTAAAAAAAATACGGGAGGGCGATTTCGTATTTGTTCTTTTAAGAACAATTTCAATAAATGTGCCTTGTAGCAATCGCTTTTCTGCTTTCCATCTTCTCCTTCTCAGCCAACAGGAGCGTCAATTCATTCAATATCCCTCTTCTGTACACTTTGTAGAGATTTTTTTTCAGTTATGGGAAAAGATGCGCTTGTACTGATAATGACTTAATGATGGCTAGAGCTCGGACCGTTTTAGGTGGTAGAGAGTTTTGTTTTCGTTCATATGTCAGGGAGGATGGTGAATACTCTCTCAACCTCAGCATTGCCATGGGGTAGAATGAGAACACTACGGACCACTTTGATCAATGTTGGCACAGTATTCTCACCATCTGTTGCCTTCCAGTACTGGAAAAGATCTGTGCCATCATGAGCATTAGGCGTGTGTTGATATAACCGAGCTTCCACCTTTTCAGGTGGAATGAAGCAGGACATTTTAGACACAATAGTCTGGATCCAATTCTCAAAATGATAATAGTTTCGTTCAGATGGCTCAAGAAACTGGGACTGATATCAAGAAATCGTTTCTCAAATAACCCTAACCCAATTAGATGGATCGATGACATCCTGAAATGGATAACCTCCACAACCGTCGCTGATGCTGCCCGCCTAGCAGATAACCGACAAATATGGAGAAAAATAACCCTCGAAACGTAAAAGATACGAATATTTGCACAATACAAATGGTTTTCCTCTGACAGACTCTTCATTTAAGGCACACTACAGACACAAAGAGAAGAAACGGGAGAGGTCTCACTGATAAAATGGATTTCAAATGAAAGAAAAGATGACATCAGAAATTGTAAATCGTCAATGTTTACACGAGCTTATTTAATGAAAGAGAAATCAACCCTACGAAGGTCAAAAACAATTGCCAGTGATGGTACCCACAGTACCCACCTGAAAATACATGGCAGTTACAGTAATGAATGTTATGATACATTATATATTTGCTTATAACAACTGTTCATTCAATAAAGCTAGGAAATATCTTGTTGACACTATATTTACAAAACAAACAATTCTAATAGAGAAGTAGTATTAGAAGCAGACCATTATACGGATTCCATGATCATTTAATATTTACACAATCAGTGGAAATAATTTACTTATAGAATAAGCTAAACAGTATGATATAGACACTAAATTACAGAAAAGTGCAGTTGATTTATTTGATAAGAAGCAGACAGACAAATGGTACAACACAAGTGTGATAAATCACAGTATCAGCCAGAATGAAAACTTGTTGATAATAATTCGATTAAAAATTGACACTTTAAACAAAGCTTTATTACAACTAACTGATGAATCAATTTAGAAAAATGAATAATTACCGCAAACTATATTATATAGCCTTTTGAAAATGAGAATTACACACATCTCATACCCATATAGGCTAGAGGTTTAGATACGTTGTAGTAAAAACAAGTATTGATTATTTTTATCACGTCGATGATAAAATATCATGGGTTAATAAATTGACTCAGGAAAGAATAGCTTAACTAATTCATAATAAACAACATTAATGAGCTGCGCAACTACCTACCTACCTATATAGTATATCAGGAGCACTGAATAATTGGAGCCATTAATTAGAGAGAAGCTGGGTTCAGCTTACACCACATCGACAAAGAGTTGTTAACACATTATGATGGAGCAATATACAATAGCGATGAGAAGTGTGTGCATCATTCATGCTAACACTGAATTTACAGATGTATCACCATGAAAAATAGCTGACGACGACGCTGAAAGTAACTCTGACATCAGATAAGCAGCCATTGCTACTATTGCTGTCTAATATTAATTCATAATGTACACCGGGGGCAGAAGACTCCTGATTTTATACAATTGCTTCTGAGAGAAGCAGCTATATACAATATAAAGAGAAATTCTTCCACCGCTGACTGAAGCTCACTCACTCACAACACATCATACATTATAAGAAAGTACACACAATAGAATCGCGCCTAATTCGTGATAAAAGTGACACATTGTGAGTTGCAAATTAACAATTTAGTCAACTTAAAGCGACTACAATCATAATGCCACACATTAAAACAAAGTAATCACCACTACAAGACTTGAAAACCTATGTAAATAATAATTGTATCATAAATTCTTTTCATTGATTCAACCAAACAATGAATTATATAGGAAGGCTGTCACAAAATTAGAACAATAATGGCATTATCTAATATAACCAGTGCTTGCAATAGAAATCATCAATAGGAAAAGGTTTATACATTTCAATTTGAACAGGAACGAATAAAAGTGACCAATCGGGAAAAATCCAACCGCGCTGACCTCCACCCAACCCGTTTCTGGAGGCAACAGTTTATTTCAACTCGTGAATTTATTTGTTCGATTATCGATGCAGAAAATAGAAAACTTTAAGTACATTCTCTGCAAAATGATTGGTCAACCTTTGTTCAATTGACTATAGTTAATGGAGAGTGGGAATTAAGAACTGGGTCTTATTTTTAGAGGAGTACCTATATATTTTCTCAAAATCCTTACCATCAGAAAAGACTCAAGGAATTCAAAAACAAAGATGATCACAACCACCAATTTGCTTCCAAACACTTAGTCGATGTTACACATACAGACGGATAATTTTGTATTCAACAAGAGTTGCATTATATATTTTACCATGCATCATACACATTTATTAAACTAAATTCCTATCTATTTTCAAAGTAAAAAGACAGCATGCCGTATCTCAATATTTATCTCACAATAAAACATTTTTTCAATTAATTTAGTATAAAAAACTATATTTATTATGCAATATAAGAAATTTGACTTACAATATGAGGCTCTGAAGATTATGATGCAATTTAGTAATAGCGATAAAATCTTTCAAACATGAGCCAGTGATACTTCTGAAAAATAGATTTGTTTTAAAATGCAATTCATCAACAGTATGATCAACATCATCAACATGATAAAAGAGGATACGCTAATTATAATAAATATAAGATAAAATCGAAACTCACAGGTGTTTTAATCGAGGAAAACGCCACAAAAAGTCGCCATTTACTTTTAAATAAGTTGTACAATTGGAGATAGTTCTAAAATATTCAGATAAGTATAAGACATATACATATACACCAAACAGATTGATCTGATCAATTTAAAACTTAATTAATGCCGATTTTACACAATTATCGAGGGGCATCCTATCAATTTCATTACTAATTTGGGTGCAATAATTTCATAGTGATAGCACGTCTTTAATCATTTAGATATTATTGATAAGGCAATACTATATAGTATAGTATAGTTTAGTGCCTCATCCACCACACACAAGCGAATGTCTGGTATTTTTATCATTGCTAAACTGCAGGCTACATCATGCAAGAATCAGGCACAGTAATTGTATACCAATCCCGGCTGGACAAGTCAAGATGCAGCGCTTACTGGGCACTTAAAACCTAAACTCTACAGCTAATGATACGCACTGAAAGCAAAGGTTATAGAGGCTAATTGGGTGCTGACTTGCCCCGTGAAATATCTATGTGCATGTTTATCGCCTTCATAGCAATTACTGAATTACCAACACTTAATAAATTGAGGAGAAGAGAGCTATTAGTTCGCCGACATCACCATGTAAAATAATATTAAAATTGTAGAGATATACATCTCCGGAGAAAAAGGGATTGCAACGTTGAAGGAATAGAGTTTCAATGGCAATATGCGGAGAGACATTCATTATAAACAGTAACAGGCATAACAAGACTGCCTAATGAAGGTAATCACAAGCGACTAATGAGAAACACAAAAGTTTATCATCCAGGCGCTAATATTGCAGAGCAAATTTTATTTTAAATCAGAAAAATAAACTGACCTAGGTAATTCAACCGCCCCCTTCAAAAAATGACTCGGTCTACTGATTTGCAATACAAATTTTCAGAAAGACTAATATGTAGAATTACGCAATTTTGCCATTGAAGTGACTGATTTGTTAATATTATAATAGAAATAAAATCAAGGATCCAGATGGATATGTGTGAAAGAAAACAAAATCATGTTGTGATTTAATTACAAAATATATCCACAATAAGCATTCGTATTGACAATCCCTTAATTCAAGAGAATGTTTAGAATGAAGAGATCAAAACATATGAGAAAAATGCTCTTACAATTCTTCCAAATTTGGAAAGCTAGACAAAGAAGAAAGGAAAGTATTGTCCAATTTCTTCAAACCAATTGTTCCATTTAATCTTCTAAAATTTACAAACATATTATTCAATTAAAAAGTGTTTACAAGATGGATTGTAGCCAAAGCAACAGCCATATCCCTTTGTTTTGTGGGGCAAAATATAAGAAAAGAATGTTGATTAAATCACACAAGTTGACATCTGTGAAGTGACTATAAGTATAATATCATTCTCTTCGCAAAAACAATTCTATTTCACACCACAAGTCTATGAATCTTATGTCAGAGTTGAAATGTACATAAATATTAGAATAATATTTCCTCTTCTTTTCATTCATAAAAATCATTGAAAATAAAATAATTCAACTGAATCAAATAGACATATAATAGGAGTAAATCATTATTAATAAATAGAAAACTAAGGTTAAGAGGTACTTAACTAATAGTAACTAGTACTTTTATGGCTACATTGTTTAGTGGGGGGGGGGGGGGGGGGGGTTCTTTTTTCCCTAA
>JAYJLU010533267.1:1689-13455 GCA_036873645.1 Minona dolichovesicula | reverse complement strand
CAGTTATCCTGTCCTCTCCTTTGTTCTCTCCTCTCTTTAGCCTTCTTCAGTTATCCTGTTCTTTCCTTTGTTCTCTCTTCTCTTTACCCTTCTTCAGTTATCTTGTCCTTTCCTTTGTTCTCTCTTCTCTTTAGCCTTCTTCAGTTATCCTGTTCTTTCCTTTGTTCTCTCTTCTCGTTACCCCTCTTCAGTTATCCTGTCCTTTCCTTTGTTCTCTCCTCTCTTTTCCTCTGATTGGTTCTGCCTCTTTAATATGTGCAGTGAATTATTTCTAAATAATATTTGTGCCGGAGTCTTTTAAACATTATTATTAATTGAGTATGTATTCAAATGAATAATTTAATGTTTTGTTCAATTCTTCTTCTAACAACAACACCAATATATATTAATTATTTTCAGGATTCAGAATTGGAATCAGATGTTCTTGATCGATTGCGTCAGTCCAGTATTCCCTTGTCAGTGAGTAATTTGCGGGAACTGTTAGGTGTTCAGAGTGAGTCTGAGCTGACTCCCATAATTCACAAACTCACCGCAAACAATCAGATTCACTTGATAAATCAACAGGAATACACCCTGGGAGGGAGAGCTACTAGTGAGTTTCACTTTAAATACTATCTATTAAATAGTAATAGTTATGGTATACGCTCCAAGGGCTAAAAAACAGCTTTTGGCTGATCTAATTTCACTCATTGAAATCATCCGGAATCGATAACCAAATTCTTGATTCTCGATTGTGATTCTCCTCAAGAGAGATTGTGTGATTCTCTTCAAGAGAGATTGTGTGATTCTCTTCAAGAGAGATTGCATGATTCTCTTCTAGAGAGATTGTGTGATTCTCTTCAAGAGAGATTGTGTGATTCTCCTCTAGAGCGATTGCATGATTCTCTTCTAGAGAGATTGTGTGATTCTCCTCAAGAGAGATTGCATGCTTCTCCGTGATTCTTTTATCATTATAATTGTTATCAATCAACGCCTCCAAGAAAAGAACCTGGAATTTGTAACTTTAATATTGATCTTTTGTTTTGCGATATATGTGTGTGAGTTATTATCATGATGTTCTCTCCTGAATTCCAGCTGGCCAATCTTCCTATCGATACCAACCAAACGGGCCCAGTCCGCAAACCACGACTTCATCACAACCGCACCCACCTGCCCCCTCTGCAGCCAGTGTTCGAGCTCCTGCGCCTCATATTTTACTCCAGAAGAGGCAAATGAACCCCTCGAGGCTGGATCAGAAACCCGCTGTGAACTACAACACAAATTATCCTCGTGTTGCATCAGGGAACACAAATTATCATCCTGTTGCATCAGGGAACACAAATTATCATCCTGTTGCATCACCAAACACAAATTATCCTCCGCAAAACATCACCACACCCGTGAGTTATTCTTTACACATTAAATCTTCTCTGTAGTTTTCCCTTAGATATAAGTGTCCCATCTCCTTATAGATACAAGTGTCCCATCTCCTTATAGATACAAGTGTCCCATCTCCTCATAGATACAAGTGTCCCATCTCCTCATAGATACAAAATGTTTTATCTCCTTAGATACAAGTGTCCCATCTCATAGATACAAATGTCTTATCTCCTTAGATACAAGTGTCCAATCTCTTTAGATACAAGTGTCCAATCTTCTTATAGATACAAGTGTCCCATCTCCTTATAGATACAAGTGTCCCATCTCCTTATAGATACAAGTGTCCCATCTCCTCATAGATACAAGTGTCCCATCTCCTCATAGATACAAAATGTTTTATCTCCTTAGATACAAGTGTCCCATCTCATAGATACAAATGTCTTATCTCCTTAGATACAAGTGTCCAATCTCTTTAGATACAAGTGTCCAATCTTCTTATAGATACAAGTGTCCCATCTCCTTATAGATACAAGTGTCCCATCTCCCTACAGATAGAATCGAATGCTTTTTAGTCACCCTGCTCAATATTGATTTTATATTTCAGAATCCAGTCATTCCAGGTGGGAAGCCTCTTAGGGGTTTATTGAAATTGGTCCATGAAAATAAACTGCCCCAGTCCACCACCACATCATTAACATCCAATTCAATAGATAGCAATCTTCCCAGTCCATCAGCAAATTCTTCCCTTCCACTTGACAACAATCTCGCCGCCACAAATACGAGTAGTGAGGTGAAATATTCTAAGCAGACGATACCTCCTTCCACAGGTATGTATGCTGGACAAATAGACACAAAATCAAACACAAGTTGCATACCAAGTAGTGATAAGTAGTCAAGTAAATAAACCATATCATGAAAACCAACAAAATAAAAGAAGTTATAAAAGCTTTTCTATATTATTAAGAATTCATTTGTTTGGAATGAGAGGCTTTTTTTCAATTCTGAACCCGGGACTATGGGCCTAACACTGAACCCTGTGGAACTCCATAAGGCAGTTGATAAAAATTTAATGGGAATATTCCCCGTTAACACGTATAACACGTAAATTAAAAAACTTGCTTGAGATAAGAATGAGGAAATTTGGACACTGTTATCGCTAAGGTTTGTGCCTGAAATTTGCTGCAATATACAATGCGTTTGGTATAGGGCCTAACACTGAACCCTGTGAAACTTCACATAACTTTAATGGGAATATTCACTGTTACCACGTATCCTGAATGAGAGCACTTTCTCAGATAAGAAGAATGAGAAAATTTGGACACTGTTATCTCTAGGATTTGTGGTGCTTGAATTTTGCTGCATTATACAATGTGTTGAGTATAGGACCTAACACTGAACCCTGTGGAACACCACAATGTAGTTGATGATAATTTAATGGGAATATTCACCGTTAACACTTATACTGACAGAATATTAGCACTTGCTGAGATAAGAATGAGGAAAAATTTGGACACTTACCGTCATCTTGAATTTCAGACTGCTGCTCTGCTCAGAAACGATTGCGCACTCCCGCAGAAAGATTGGGTGTTCCCGAACCGGTCATGATAGATCATCAGGCGAAACTTCTCCCCAACCTGAATGATTATCACAAAGAGCAGCCACAAATTCAGGCCAGTGGTCAGGTGGCCAATATGAACATACTCAACAACGAGTTCTTCAATACTTTAAATAAGAATCCAATCAGCGCAATATTTGAATTCTCCCAACAGAGAGGCCTGAATTGCTCTATCGATATTGTGCGAACATATGGACCACCTCATAGATTAAAGTAAGCCGGAATAAATGTAAATGTTAATACAGTTTGTTAGTGCTTAGATAAGATTTGCATCGTTTACATTCTGGAATTCGCTTTTAAACGAACTAATTTATAAAAACGGTGATTTTATCTCAAGAAGAAATTTATTGATCAATGTGCAAACAACGCGCTCTGATCATTTGTTTATCTTGAATAAAATAGCACGTCTTACACAGACTTATGAGTTGCCTCTACTAAACTGATAAGAGTTCTCTACTAAACTGAGAGTTCTCTAATAAACTGAGAGTTCTCTACTAAATTAAGAGTTCTCTACTAAACTGAGAGTTCTCTACTAAACTAAGAGTTCTCAACTAAACTAGGTGTTCTTTACCAAAACTAGAGTTCTCTATTAAACGGTGTGTTATTTTCTCTGTGTTTGTTAAATCATAAAGTATCATTCTCGCGGTAATGTTTTCGTTCCTATCGTCTAGAATGGAAATGGCAGTCACAATCGGTCGACGCAAATTCCCCTCAGTCACAGTCACGAATAAGAAGGATGGAAAACGAGAAGCCGCAGACACCGCACTCAGAGTGCTTCTATCTGAGGGTGTCTTTAGTCAGCAAGACATTGTCACCGGCAATTCTGATAAGACAGGGAATCAGCCAGGTATGGCAGCAGGGCAGTGTGTGATAATACAGTGTTCAATCAATAATTGGTTCATTGTCTGTATGTCTGTCTGTCTCTCCCCTCTTATTCTAACAGGTGGTGATCAGCAGATGCCACCCAGTATCAGGGGCACAGTGTTTGATCGATGCGCTGCACTGACTCACACCAAATTCGCTGAATTAGTGGGCAAACTCTCGGAAATGCTGTCCAAATATTCTACTCAGGGAACACTGCCCAATTTGGCTGGGAGGAAAGTTTTGGCGGGAATCATTATGCGCGATGCAAACCGACCCAACTGGGAAACTGTGATCAGTTTGGGAACTGGAAATCGCTGCATTACCGGTGAATAATATTTACTTCCTTATTTATTTACTTATTTATTCATTATTCTGTATTTCAACTCTACTACTTATATTAGTATGATATGATTTAAGGATTTATTTTTAATTTGATGAATTCACGACTAACAATATTTCAGGAAATTCGCTCAGTGTGCAAGGCTTTGTAGTGAACGATAGTCATGCGGAAATTGTGTCTCGGCGCGGTCTCATTCGTTTCTTTTATAAAGAGATATTGAAATTATTGTATGGTAATCAAACTTCAGAGGTCATCACATTCAATCCGGAATATGCCACTGTTCGGACAGCCGTCAAGGAAACGAAGTCCACAATTGACGCAGCGTCAATGGAAGATCATCCCAGTCCTGATCACACATCTCCCGCCCTGCCCCCCATGTTTCGATTAAGAAATGGTATCACCCTGCACCTCTACATATCCACCGCGCCTTGTGGGGATGGCGCCTTGTTTTCACCGAGGTTTCCCTATACTTCTATACGCGCGAAGCCTAAAATTTACTTCTAAATACTTTCTTCTAATGTGTAGCTATGTGTGTAATTGCATTCCAGAGACAAAGCCAACCAAACTGCACCAACAAGCAATGATGCCTCAGATGAGACGCATTGTCCCATATTTGAGACGGCAGTGCAGGGCCTTCTCCGCACCAAGATCGAGTACGGTGAGGGCACGATTCCAACAGAGGCTGGCGCTTCGGATCAAACTCTCGATGGTATTATGCGTGGTGATCGATTGAAAACCATGTCCTGCAGCGACAAGATCATGCGCTGGAATTTTCTCGGTCTCCAGGTGATTTATTTTCTAGGATTCACAAGTGTATTACTTAAGAGTATTAAGAGGGGTTGTTCCTCAAGGTGCAGTCCTCGGACCATTCATTTATTTCACTGTATTTTGCTTGATAATTTCGTTTGTCTCCATGTAATTAATTTTAATTATTTAATATTCTCTTATCGTTTAACCTTTTTTTCATGAAAAATACAAAAAATGACATTGGTGTCCCTCAAGGTGAAGTCATTGGTTCGTTCCGAAACTCGTGAAATATTTAAGCTTCAATTTAACTACGATGGATGAATTTAGCTTAACTTTACAATTGAAAGGACCTTTTTAGTGGATTTGTAGAAAGATTTGAAATTATTTGTGGCTCTCATATTCTCAAATGAGAATATCTATCTGTCTATCCAATATATATTCCTGCACCACAATATACAATCATGCAGTTTCGGTTGATTTCAGGGGAGCTTGTTGTCGCACTTTCTTGAGCCGGTGTATCTGTCCTCTTTGACTTTGGGATATCTTTATGATCCGGGTCATTTGAGTCGCGCAGTCTGCTGCCGTCTAGCGAGAGCCGAAACTCTAGACGCCCCGCGTAAGAGGCTGGAGAGTGCCAATCTTCTGACACCGCCCCCACTTTATAAGGTGAACCATCCGACTTTGGGACGAGTGACCGCGTGTGAGCCGCAGCGGGAGACGAACAAAACGAACGAATTGAGTCTTAACTGGTGCTTGGGGGACGATTTGCCCGAAATTGTCGATGGAACAACAGGCCAGTGTTTAGAGAAGTGAGTGGAGATTAGAAATTCAATTGTCAATTCGATCAACTCCATCCACTTTCCTAAAGAACATTCTTTTCTTGTTTTGTTATTCTGGTAGTAGGGGGTTTTGTGTTGACTTACACCTCCAAATTGTTGTTGTTATTGATAATGTTCTCTCTCTCTCTCTCTTTCTCTTTCCCTTCTTTCTCTCTCTTCTCCTTCTCCTCTCTTCTCTCTCTCTCTCTCTTTCTTTCCCTTCTCTTTCCTTCTTTCACTTTCCCTCTCTTCTCTCTTCTCTCTCTTTCTCACTCTCTTTCCTTCTTTCACTTTCTTTCTCTCTCTCTTTTTCTCACTCTTCTCTTTCTCTCTCCCTCCTATCTATCTCTCTTTTCTCAAACCAAATGCAAGCAACACGTATTGTGTGTCTGTGAGTAAACAAATAAGCCGCAAGCCAATCATATTCGAGGGAAAATGGACTTGCAGGTCGATCTACAAGGGAGTTCTGTACCAAGTGGTAAACTTGATAATACATTATATGTAATGTAGTAATAGGACTAGAAAATATGTAATTAAACAGCGTGTCGATTCATCACTCACTTTTTCTATAAAATGCGATGATTTCTTCATCAATTTTAGAATCGAAGGCTATCCCAAAGTGTCTCGCCTATCGAAAGCTCATTTATTTACAGTATTTCGGGAAGTTGCGCGTGTAGCTGACAGAGATGAGCTCCTGTCATTACAGACCTACCGAGAAGCGAAACAATCTGCCACAAACTATTCATCCGCAAAGAAGCATATGTTGGCACGCCTGAAAGTCCTCAAATTAGGCAAATGGATGAGCAAGCCCATAGAGCAGGACATGTTTAATCACAATAGTTAGTCTACTCTGATCGATATGTGCTTCTCTTCATTAAAAGGATTCAATTTGTATATGTATATTTTGCCACAATCTTTATAAGAATCATATTTGTACACAATCAAAAACATATAAAATTTGATTTATAAAATGATTTGTTCAGATTATTTATCATGTGACTTTTGCTATACTCTGTTTGGGTTGTTGTATAAATTTAATGGCTTACTGTAAGCTTACTGAACTTCAAGTCAACTTAGCAGAAACCTTGTGAGCATAGAGTAAATAATACGGAGAGTATTTATTCACTCTTCAAAATACAGAAACACATCAACGGCTTTGTGCCAACAGCGAGAACAATTTCCAATCTCCGCCATTATAAAACAACCAATATAAATTGACGTCATTCCTGAACTCGTCCTTCTTTGATTTTAATAATTATTAAATATTTAGAGAATCCTCTTTCTGTATTCTCCTTCAGTGAAAGAATTATTAAAATCAGAGGAGGCTTTTAGGAGTGACGTCAATTTGTAAATGGTGGTTTTATAATGGAGAGGAGATAGGAAATTGTGCTCGCTGTTGAAATTTACAGAAATTTACTAAACATTCAAACCGACTTAGCAGAAACCCCGAACGAAAGCTTGATTTGAAAGTTCGCTTATCTTCCTGACGTAATGTAATCCACGGTTTAAGGACTTATGAGATAGTCATTTAAAGGTTATTTACGACAAGAGCTGATAAAAATGAAACAAATTGACCAAATTTCTGTATGATAAAACATGAGTGTATCTGTATATGACTGACATGAAAATTTGATGTAAATATGTTATTTTTCTATAAATAAATAGTTCCTTCTATTTTATTAATCTCTGAATTTTCAGTAAATTGCCTAAAATAATAAGAGTTAAAATTTATAAAACTACAGATTGAAATTATCAATTTACAATAATCCCAGTACCATGTCTATTCAAACTACTCCAGAGGTGAAAGTGTCGAGTCGATTATCAAATTATCATGGTGAATATCAGAAGATGAAACTATTCTCTAAAATATTTAGTTTATTTTGGCAGCATAGGATTGATTAACATTTTATAGGTTTTAAATCTATTTGACAAAAGCAAAATATTCATTTTAGTGCAATAATAAATATTTCGGCAGCTTTCATTATACACTACTTAACTTAACAAGTAGCATAAAGAGAGGATCTCGACCCGATACAGACTATTTCAACCTTGTTAGGTATCATCAGTCGGATGGATATAGAGAAATCCCCTCTGCAAACCAATTGTAAAATCAAATATGTGTACATTAACTGCCCAAACATTCATTCAAGAACCAAAATTTGCATAAAAGCTTCAATGAATCAGCTTTTGTCAAATAATTGCTGCGAACACGTAATTAAATTACGGTATTGAGCTCATTTGCAAAACATTCATTTTAGTGCAAAACTAAATATTTCGGCAGCTTTCGTTATACACTACTTAACTCAACAAGTAGCATACAGAGAAAGATCGCAACCCTTCTCAAACAATCAACCACACTCAAAATAAACTATGTACATATTAAGAGTTCGCAGTCATATAGATTGATCTACGTGAATATGTCCTCGTTAGACTGTGAATACACTTTTGGTTGTTGCGTATACATCCGTTGTACTATATGAGGTCGCAATATTCATTTTTAGAAATTTCTTAGTTTTATCCATTTTCTTATAGTTATACATCGATATACTGTTGATTATCTTTAAAGTTCTAAAGATATTTCTTAAGAAAAATATGAGGTCAATTCATCTTCTATACCGATTTTTCAGATATGCTGTCTATATATGGCCGTTTTACATCGTTTTTAGGCAATAATGCATTTATGTTAAAATAACAATAGAAGTAAAATATTTTTTCTTAAAACCAAAGGCCCAAACTATAAAGAGTAATGAGTTCACTCTTCAAAATACAGAAACGCATATCGATGGCTTTGTGCCAACTAATAGCGCAATTTCCTATCTCCACAAATTACAAATTGACGTCACTCCTGTAATTTTAACAACCAAATTCTTAAATATTTAAAAAATCCTCTGTATTTTCCTTCAATGAAATATGTAATTATTAAAATCAGAGGAGGCGTTTAGGAGTGACGTCAATTTGTAATTGGTGGTTTTATAATGGCGGAGATAGGAAATTGTGCTCGTTGTTGGCACAAAGCCGTCGATATTCGTTTTTATATTTTGGAGTGGTTACTAGCTCTATGCTTATAAACACGCTAAAATCCGACTAACTTCACACCTGGATATCTCAGAATCTACCACAATAGTGATTATTGAATAAAATTATTATTAAAGTTATTCTTTGCTTTTTGTTTGATCATCGCTTCAAGCCTGTTCCACTTATCATTCTATGTTAATGAATACGATTATAAGTGGAACAGCCTCCTGTTCTATATAGTTATTGAGTTTTATTCAGTCTCAAATTTAACTAAATTTACCTATAGTCATCAGCATTTTTCTACCACCCAGACAAAAATCAATAAATTCTTTTGATAACGCGGAACTATCTCGCCTGTCATACGTCTAGGAATAATTGAATATTGAAGTCTGTGGTATGTGTTATTGTCTAATCTATCCGCGTATACAGCACTTGCTGAAACATCTGTTGCAAGCTGCCGGCCAATGAGAATAACTATATACAGTATATTAAGTTTGTCTATTTCGACAGTTCGCCTATATCAACGTTTTTAGCTTGTCCCTTCAAGTGTCGATAAAGAGCAATTCTACTGTATTAGGTCTACCTAATGATAGAATATAACAACAGGAGAAATAATACGTTAATGGCTTCCTCGACTGCTTCGTGGTGGCTTTATTCAGATACCTAGATAATTTTCATCCCGATCGAATTATGTATCTCGTCTATATAGTAGTCAACCTTTTATAGATACCTGATTGCTCTACTCGAATATGTGCTGTGCATCTGAGACTTATGCCACACTACATTACTATAAACCCAAATGTCACTACTCTCTTTTTTTATAAATACGCACCGATGAACTATAAATAGGTACATGGTTTTAATTTAATTATTGTCACTTTTCATGCTATTTTGTAAATTACTGCAAATCAATTCTATTTTGTTCAATTCTATTTCCGTTTTGTCCTAGCAGACTCCATAACTCTATAATAAACACAATTTCATACAAAATGTTTGTAAACTACATGTATTGTACTTGTAACATCTTTTATTTACCTTAAATTCAATTATAGCTGGGTCAACTATCTTTACTAAATAACTGTTTTGGCTCCTTTAGAGTAAAAAAGAATTGTTTATTTTAACTTTATTTTAAAGATTAAATCTTATGTTATACTTTTATAGGTACTCCTAAATAAATTATTATTATTAGACAAAGTGACACTTTAATTGTTACATTCGTTGTGTGAGGTCAATTTTCATTCTTAGAAATTGCTTAGTTTTATTCATTTTCTTAGTTTTATTGTTGATTAGCTTTAAAGTTTAAGATATTTCTTAAGAAAATTACGAGGTCAATGATATCTAGTAAACGCACCCAAAAGTCAATATCAGACACAATTTTCAACTTAGGTATAGTTTGAATCAATATTGGTCTTTGTATTGTAATCCGCATGATCTTCAAGATGCAGAAATATTTCAAATATTTGTGGTAGAATTTGAGATATCAGTCGATTAGCATGTTTATTAAAAGCAGTTAAGTGTGTTCTATGATTGGCTGGCGTGTCAGAATAACCCAGTACGCTATAATTGTAGCTATCCCCGAATCCCTGGAATTTATTCTGTAGTGATCTGACGCTCACATTTGAAAAGCCAATCTGGCCTACCAATTTAGAGAGAAATTTGTGCTCTTTTGTATGAATAAATTCAAATAATGCAAGTTCTACTGTCCCATAAGTAATTTGACGCTGAAATATGTCTGTAATAATATACTCAGAGCATATAGTAATCTATAACTACATAATTAATCATACGCTGGATATATTCCTAATTAATTATTACTCAAGCAATATATAGACAAAATTATCGACAAGATTAATTAGTGGTTAAATGTTACCACTACAATATCTGTTCTATAAGGAAAGGTTCATAAGGTTCATGAAAGGAATGTTTCTTCGAATTCAATAAAAAATTGATTGAATTATATACTCAATTCCTGATCAATTTATTAGGTACTTAATAGTATGTATATGCATATAAAACACAAGTTCTGAATAATATATATATATATTGATTAGAGTAATCATAAGCCAAGTGTTTAAGCTATACTGACAATTTTACATTTTAAAGTAACCGGAACAATGGATAATAAATTTAAACATTGGATAAAAAGAGAGTATCTAGAGAGTTATGAAAGTATAAGGTGTAGTAAACAATTTCTATTTTCTTTTAATCTGTTGGGTATAACCAGAATTTGCCTGGAAAGTGAAATTATCACCAATTGAGTGATGACTTCTAACTGGACTGCCAGAATTAAATGAAATGAAAGTTTGTTTTTTAGCCCGACAGATAGTGGGAGGTGCTAAAGAGTAGACAGAGCCTGTTTCCGAAGTGGCATATTGCAAGAAAGAGCTTCTCGAGAAAGATGTCCCTACACTACCTATCTCAGAATTAATCGATGGATTAAAAGGTGTCTGCATAGTGGATCTGAACGACAAATTAGATTTAGGAAAACCCGGCATTGCCCTCTCACCCTCGAAATTATTTGATAATAACGATGATAAAGCGCAATCTCCCGACAATGTGGTCTTAAAGGAAAGTATTCCGGTTCCCTGCTTCTCAGTACTATTTCTTACGTATTCATTAGCTGGAAGAATGGATTTCGAGTTAATAGATTCGCTACTTGAAAAACATTCACTATTCCTGTTGAAATATTTCTGTGATCCTGATGGCATAGGTTCACTTTCTGGGCGCCGTATATTATCACTACTTGAAAAACATTCATTATTCCTGTTGAAATATTTCTGTGATCCTGATGGCATAGGTTTACTTTCTGGGCGCCGTATATTATCACTACTTGAAAAACAATCATTATTCCTGTTGAGATATTTCTGTGATCCTGCAGATGGCATAAGTTTACTTTCTGGGCGCTGTATATTATCACTACTTGAAAAACATTCATTATTCCTGTTGAGATATTTCTGTGATCCTGCAGATGGCATAAGTTTACTTTCTGGGCGCTGTATATTATCACT
>JAYJLU010532156.1:113-12462 GCA_036873645.1 Minona dolichovesicula | reverse complement strand
CTACACTGAAATCAAGAAAATTGATATCTGCGATTCTATTTTCAATAACAGATTCTGTAACGAGGCTATTATAGAGAGAAATAAAATACTTCTGATAATCTATCACACAGTTGCAAATATGTAGCTCATTTAAAAAAGTATAAATTGCTAGAACAGTGAGCTAGAAGTAGACCTGTCAATTAATTGCAATAGCAACAGGGTCTGCCGCATGCGTTACTATTCGCCCCTGATAGCTGAGCAATACATTCGCGATACATTCTCCGCTGAATTTGAGTGATAGAAGGCACAAGAAGTTCCACAAGTCTATTAGGGCCATATCTTCATCCATGCAGTGTCAATCATAGTCAAGGAATATTAAACTACTTAAATACGCAGACGATACAGCTCTTGTAATTCCTCATAAGAATCATCAAGATAATCACTCTATCGTCATGTCTGAACACAACAATGTTCTATACTGGTCATAAAACAATGCCTCACCTATCAATGTTAAAAATGTGCGACTATGACTTTTGGAAATAATAGAACCTGCTCTTCCTGCAAAATTAATAACTTAAAAGAAATCGATCACATCAAATTTAAAAAAAATTTACTTCGAAAATACATCTGACCAATGCATATACGGCCAACACGCGAAGTATAATAGAATATTGCAATCCTCTATTCATTAGCATGGATTCCAATACAAGCCCCAAATTAAAAAGCCAACAAAAACGAGCACACAAAATGCTCACCCAAATAAACAAAAGTTTACCAACAAAATAAACAACAAAAATAAACCAAACCAAATAAATAAACCAACAAAAATAAACAAAAGTAAATAAACAAAATAAACAGTTACCAAAGTAACTTTTAACGTGTATTTTGATCTCATGATCACATTTTGATTTCTGATTCCCATTTAATAAAAATAAAATAAACACTTATTATTATTATTATTAAATAACGAGACCAGTTCTTCCCTATCGCTAGCAGTGAACATTTCTCTTTCTCTTCTTGGAATCAAAGTTTTCTATGTCGTTTTCTTTTTCTAGCCTGTCTGTATCCATTGATGCCAGTGTAATTTTGATGTTTTGTTTGTTTGGATTTTCTCCCTAGCTGTACAAAGGCTGTAAAATGATTGCTATATATGTTTCTTTAGTTGAATTCAAATGTAAACTGTTTTAGAGAATTGTGAGTATGTGTGAGTAATCTTTAGAATGTATTTGGTTGTGGAGCGCTTGGTTGAGGAGTTGAAATTCAGTTAGAGATTTTTTCTTTTGAAAGCACGGATGTGAATGTAGACTGGCAAAGTAACTGAATTTCCTGATCGTTCTCATCAATGTTTTGGTACAATGAACAATGTAGTCAATAAAATCAGGAACTAAAGTCATTAAATCATAATAGAAAAATAGTATTTGAAGAGAAAAGACAATATGCACTATGTGTCTCTATGTATCTCTAGTTTATAAGGTCAAGTATATAATATAGTTCAGTAGAGTTAGAGGCAGAATATAAATTAGATGGTCAAGCAACTGATTGTCATGTATGCTAAAATCTCAGCCCCAGAGATTAATGGATCAAGCTGATGGCTGTCAGTTTGAGTTCAGCTTGGAAAATTTATATATAAAAACAACTTTTTGGGCGTGATTACATGAGCTATCGAGCAATATATTAAACATTTTCAATATTGTTTCAAGATTAATGTTAAGTAATTCCTTCTCAGCATCATAGAGTAGATTAATGAGGAGATAAAGCCTGTGCTACGAATTGTTTGTTATTTGAAAAAAGTTGTTTAGTGTTAATGAGTTGCATTAACATTCACTTGTATTATTTCCTGTATTAATTCCTTAGCAAACAAATGAGTATCCTTATCCATGACCTCTATCAATGATTTCCAAGCTATACGGTTTCTTTTAATTCTCATATTTTAAGGTCTTTATTTAATTGAATAATTATAATTTTTTCTTTGATCCTTTCAAATAGTAAAATTTTCTAATTTTTTTCAAATATTTGAACGCATTTTTGCATTTTGAAATTTCTTCCGTCATGATTCAATATTTGGGAAAGAGCTTATGTTGTGATTTACAATTCAGTTAATTAATAGTCCCTTGTGAATTTTAAATTCAATTAATTTGGTGATCAATTTTTTAGTAGGAAGAGTATGCCCTCTAGGAAGATTATTCATCATATTACATTTTCTTTGAAGTAATTGTAATTGAATAAACTCTAAAATAATCTTAAAAAGCTTCAGAATTAAGAAAGTAATTTAAGGTCATTTTTACAATTTAACAATAGGTATTAAGAAAATGTTAAAAAATTCCTTAATTTTACATTCCCACATTTTAAAGGCTATTGATCCTTAAAAAAGGATTTAACGACAGAATTAAGTTGATCAATAATTATTTACAGAATAGAATGATTAGAGATTAAAAAGGCTGAACAACACGCCAACATGAAAATAAATTTCCTGAACATGGAGTAAACTCACTTCATATCACAAATCATCAAAACATAGTCAAGTTGTGTTGGTTTTTTATAAAATAATTTTTTTATAATCTATCAATTTTTATAAATCTCTTACCAGAGGTTACATCTATAACCTCTGTTATCGTGTAAGTAAAAGTGTTTATTTTATATCTATATTTTACTTGTAAAAATGCTTATGTCTAATATGGTTTAACTAACGTTTTCTTATTTCTTATTTTGGTCTAGAATGTTTTATTTATAAAATTGTTCTTATATGCATTCCGAATATTTAGTTTGCATTCATGTTTTGAATATGACAATAGAATAGTTGATCAAATATAACGGATTATCCGTTGGTTTGGGCTTTCGGATTATAACGAATTTGGTTTGGGTTTTGGGTTATAACGGATGAAACGCATTTAAGTATGCAATTAAAAAGGACAGTGTGCAATTAAGGTTTCTGGATGCTTTTCTTTATAATATACAAAAATTAATGTGCAAAGTAAATGAAAGAAGCTAAATGTGACTTGGTGATTTCAGTTTCAGATTATTCATACGTATTTCGGTCAAACTAATAACCCCATTCAGCAGACATTATTATAGCGAGATAAGCAAAAACAGACAGCAAACTTTTAACTAAAACTTTGTAAGAGAGAGGGGGAGGAAAAAGAGAGGGGAGAAAGAGAAGGGAGAAGGAGAGAGAGAGGAGAGAGGGAGGACATAACATAACATTCATAGACATAATATAAAGAGGATAGGTATATATGGAAAGCAACGGAACAACAGATTTAAAACCAAGATACCACGTACAAATTAATTATTATAATTGTAACTCTCGATTTGTTGTTGCTTACAACATAATACATATATAGAGTTAAATCTTTGACTCTCAAAAAATGTAAATGTATATTGATGGTTTTGTTATACCATGGTTGACAAATTCCTATCTCCGCCATTATAAAACTACCAATTTCAATTTAACATCTCTCCTAAACGCCTTTACGAGCGAAACTGTGAAACTGATTTTACTCTATGGCTTACAGTATGTTAATAAGCGCAATTGAGCGCAGTTAGTATATGGTATTTGTATTCGGTGTGTAAAGAACAGAGCATAGAGAGTGTGTCTATACATATCCTTATATTTCAGTATTGAGTATCCATTTTTAATGATTTATTATTTACCATAAATGATTTTCATTAACATAAATATCCATAAAATCAACTATTTTTTTCCTATAAATCTTTCTATAACACTTTGGATTGTCCTTCCCTTTGGAAACTATAATTCAATTATGTAAATTAAGAAACATTCGATACTTGAAAGAAAAGTTAATATAATTCATTTTGATTTGATAATTCAATTATATATTCAAATAATCTCTATCATCAAAATAAATGCACATGAACATTGATTTGATAAATCAGTCAAATTTAATTCTCTTTTTAGATTTCTCAACTATCTGATTTCTTATCTAATAAAATAATCGTGTCTCTAATATATCATCTCACTGTTTTGTGAAAGTTTTACAGAAATGTGGTAAAAATGGGATATTCCATTGAACACAATTATTTATTTTTATTTATTTTATTTTACTACTTTCTAAGCCAAAAGTAGTGAAACACCACGCCTGAAAAGTGACTTGGGGTACAGCCTCTCATAGAATAGCGCTTAGGTTCACAGAGCAAATCTGCTTCTGACATGGCTGTATCAAGCGGGAGATTTAGCATTAATTATTTCGACAACGCCTAGAACACTCGACCTTCAGACTACAAGGCCACCACTGAGTGGGGCGCTCTCACCACTGAGCTGCTTGACTGTATTTCACAGAAATATGATTTGTAAATTGTAAATTGGCTTCATGTATGTAATGCATCTTTTAGGAAAATTGATTTTGACAGTTAATTCATCGACAATCTTCATCTTGGATTCTAATTCCAAATAACTTATACTCAAACAACACAACCAAGCTGTGACACGGCACTTCAAGACGTAATTTGACGTACTGTGAGAAAAATAACGTTTTTTTATTGTGGGTATATTGGGAGAAAAGTGTAAATTATTGTTATACTATTGCAAAGAAAATAGGAAGGATTTAAATAATTCAAATGAAAATAATAAAGGATTATTTTGTGTAGAGCAGTAGATTTGATTTCCAGAAATTATTTTTCGTTACAAATTTGTTGAATTTAGAAATTCCGTATCGCTTTAATCAACAACAATTGAGAGTGAATTAGTGTGTCTAAATTCTCTCTTCATTAAAATTGAAAATATTTTGAAACAAATGTATCAAACTGTTCATCATATAGTCATGTAGCGATATTCACCTCTCAGCTCTGATAACACAATTTGTCAGAATGAACCTCAAACACAGCATAAGGAATGATGGATTATAGAAATCAGTACATATCTAAATATTAGAACGCTGCAACAAATTATTCAACACGATAATTACTGACAGAATAAGAGTGAGAGTAATTCTTATTTTAAAGAATTGTTAAATATAATCATTGTATTTATTTCAGAAAATAGAAATATCAAAGTGATCATAAAGGATACAGTTATTTTAATATGTTTGAATTATTGACAGGTCGGAAGATCTATAGAATCTACATATAAGTTATGTAATGAAGTGATCACTATTTTATAGTCTGGTACAAAACCTGGTACAAATATTCATCACAGCATTTACTATGGCTCAATATCTCACGTGACAGTAACCCATCGAGATGTAATAACAGTGTTATCATGTGAATTAGAGTGGCAGTTTGATTTAGTTTATGAAAACAATTTGAAGCTCTGATTCTGCAGGCCAATCCTCCAATACTGACTGTAATTACATAGCTGAGAACTAAAGCGGACCTCTAATTATGAACGAATTGCTCAGATTGGGTTCGTTTTACTGCAGACGCATGTTTCTAATTGTCCCCTCAATAAGAATTAGATCACCAGTCACCACTACAATCACCTATTACATCTCTACCATATTCCGACATTCACCAGGAGATGTTATCGTATCACCTGTGATCCACCTGATGACCAACTCTACCACTCACTATACCCTTTAGCTAACCTTCTATCAGTTGACAAACTTGTTCAATGAAAACATCTCATCTGTCAATCTGTCAATCTATGAAACATTTATTACCCAATAAGCATACCCACAGATATCTCTTTATACTGGTAGTCTGGTAGATTGGAAAACTAAGTGATTGAATTTCTCATTCCTGATTTGGGGATATCTATTTTTAGCTCTGAGTCATAGCTAATCAGACAGCTAATCAGATATCACTGAAATTCAGGTGATGTGTGCATTACATGTACGCTGTGATAGTGATTTATTTAAATTTGAAGCGAAAATTTGAGCGTTACTAATTCGCCACTATTTACGCTATATAGTTACCATAATATAAAATGATAGGAAATATTTTTCTGGAATTTGAATTTATTTAAATTATGGAATAGAAACTAGAATTCAAGTATGTCCATGGGATTGATCTAATAACAGGCAGAATAAATAACAAAATTAAAAGGCTCAAGCTATTAACTCATTAGCAAACAAATTCAAAATGTAGGTATAAGTAGGTATAAATAGGTATGTTTATATTTGCAGTTAAGCAATATATGTACCTTACAAAATAAAATTTCACACTTGTATATATACAAGTGTGTATATGATCTGTGCAATATTTTGTGAGTCTTCCTTCCAATGTATTTTATGTTTAAACGTTATTTGTCCATATTTCTATCTTATGTTTCTTTTAAATGTTAACTCATGCCAACCTTGTATTACTCTCTGAATCCCATTTTCTCAAATATAGGTATACAATTACCCTTAATACTTCATATTGTAACATATCAACCATAAAATCATAATGAATATAAATATTATCTCTCAAGATTTAATACCATTATCTTTAAGATTCTCGCTTTATTTTTTAATGTGATGTACATATATAACCAGTGTACATAGACACTGTAGACATACGTCAAAGAACGGATCTTACGGACATTTCAACAATTTTTCCTCCATCAAAAGCAATAAAAGCTTGCTAAAATATTGCTTCAAGCTTCAACATTTTAACATGAATACTTAAAATTATGACTCTTTATTATGTTGATAACTCTGTTAAATTTATACAAAAATTGATTGATAAAGGAAGAGATGAATTTTTAAATATTCCATCATCTTCTTTATATCAGAAATTCAAATATTGATAAAAGCAAACATTTCATTAATACTTTTTACTCAACCATTCAGTGTTGCCATTCGCTGCATATATAGATGTAGATGTCAGCAAATTCTTATCGATAAATAACAGCTGGAAATTTTATATTGCAATTATTAGATGAAATTTTTTTATGGTGCAATTATGGAAAATGAATGGTGATTACATGAGAAAGAATATTTGTCATTTATGTAACTAATTATAATTGTAATCCAGATAATACTGCTTATCACGAAATATATATATAGCTTTGCATAAATAAAAACTGTTTGTTTTAGGAATTTAATAGCCTTTACTTCTGCGTGCCTACGCTTAGGATCTATCGAATCACTCATAAAAAAAGATAATTAGCATTATTCAAAGATTTACTAATACATATGACATGAAAGGAATAAGTTATTGATTGATTGGTTGAGATTCTATTGGCTGAGTATTCTATTATTATAGAAAAGGAAGACGAATGTCCAATTAAAAAGCCTAGCGAGCTTTCGGAGCTTCCTGACAAATCATATCGGAAATAAGGGCTGAGTTATATAGTCCACTCTTACGTTAAGACAATGTGCAAATAACTTGTCGAATGATTCTTGTAGGTACATTCCACCTGAACTGTGTCAGCTTATATGAATGGATTCACTCGACAACACAGCTCAACACTTCATGAATTTCGTCGCATGGGTTATCAACAGGACGTCTAAAACCATGGAGATGTAATAATATATTCTAAATTATCAATATCTGTTATATGTATCTGTAGGGTATATCATTGTAGCAGAAGGTATAGATATGTCAATACACTAATTATATCAATGCTAAACTGATTCTCATTTAAGGGGATAATTAGAAACATGGCACATAGCAGCCGCAGGCATGCAAGCTTAATCGAGAGTTTCATTCGTGATTAGATTCCCAATAGATCCTCCTCGCAGTGAAAACAGTTAAAGAATAATCTAGTTTCTCTTCTATAAGTGTTATTTGTGGTGATTCGAGATGTGCCTATATGATTATCAGAAAAGCAAACAATTGGGATTTCAACGAGACAAACGGAATGTGGATAAAATATTCTGTAACTAAACAACGAATGGAAGAAATAAAAAATAAGTTCTCCATGTACATATAGTTTCTTTACCAACGCATCCTTTGATTGTAATATCGACTCGACTTTACTGTCTATGTAATATAGAAAAAATACATTCTTTAACTAACTTATTATTTGCTCATTTTTATAACTTTTGCATGATGGAATGTTTAGCTTTAGATTTTAGATTGTGTTGGATTTACATAAATTGTATGTTTTATTGTATGTCGCTATTCTTAATTACGAAAATACTCTATCTCTGTCTTACTTACTGTCTTACTTACATACGTAAGCTTTGCAATGTTTTTATCATGGTGTACTTAACCTTTGATTTTCCTAACATATTTTGATTTTCCTTTAGAATTATGTCTACAGAATAGTTGTGTAAATTAGTGATGAGATCCCGCCCATCAGGATCCTTTGATCCCCATATTTCAGAGGAGGGGTCGACAATGCATAACGGTGTATCACGTCAATGTCGAAAATGCGATTAATATTGGATGAATTTGGGAATATATGAGGTGTTCACTTAAAATTAATAATTTTAATATTTAATATTACATTTACATTTACATTACATAAAAATACATTAATATTTAAAAAAGACTTTTGAAACTCACAGCGTTTTGAAATTCTTTTTAAAGTATTTTTATTTATGCAAAGATAGATACTTTAAGATCTTTAAGATACTTTACATCTTTAAGTAAAATAAAAGTTACTTTTGAAGTTAATATAAATTTATATTAACTTTAAAAGCATCTTCGATTTAATTTCCTCCAAATAAATCAATGAGATACCAAAACCTTTCTGCATGGTACAAATTGAATATTTCCAGCAACTTGTTTGATATAGTTTATGTTGTTCTAACTCTCTTCGTGAGGGTGTGTCTCAAAATTCCTCTTGATATTATTTCTCTTGAAATTCAGAAGAATACCTATACATATATCTCTACCAGAGGAAACACGCAATTTCTATATTCAACTTTCTCTCGAAATAGGCTCTGCGAGCATTGATATTATTAGTGTATTGACATATACCTTCTATACCTTCTATACCTTCTGCTACAATGATATCTATACCATAGATATCTCGCTTATAATAGTTTATTAGAAAACTATTATCTATGAAGTCAAAGGCTGCGTGTATTGATATCATTACAAAATCCTCGAAAAACGTGAAAAAGTATTGATTAATTAACTTCCATTAACCTCACACTTTATATCTTTATATAAATAGATTATTTAACTGCATGTGTGATTGGCTACTATTATTATTGAATTTAGTCGTATTGGTTAATCACGTTATATCTATAAATAGATTAACTTAACTGCATATGCCCAATGACATATGCAGTTAAGTTAATTCAAACCGAATGCCACAATTGTATTATTGAATTTAGGTTTGATTCTCTTACGTAGCCTAAAATAGGAGTCAATACTTGCTGCTAGAATCATTTTAGATGGCCAATGGGGTGAATGAAATTTAAAGAAAGAAGTTCAAGGTAAGAGAACGACGAGAATCTATTTGAATATTACCTAATCCTTTAAGTAACTCATCTATGAAAATCCTCGTGATATTTTAAATTGATTCCATCTTTTATTCGAACATCAAAGGCGGATTTTATGAATAGATAAACATTCAAATAGTAAAATTTTACAATTTTCTTAAGTCAGTTTAAGAAAATGTTAAAACCCTAAAACAGAAAAAACAATGACTACATTGATCAATAGCTTTTTAAAATTCCCAGGCCATTAATTTAAAAAATCGTCGGTTATTCAATACAACATCTGCCAAAACTTGAACAGGGATTGACTAAATTATTATTATATAATTATTACATTGATAGATTATTATATGTAAGACAAATAATTTGCATCAAGTCCAAAACTCAATGATCTAAGTAGGTAGTAAAAACCAGGGAATACTATAATATACATTACCTAGTAAAATTATATAATTATAAATTAGTTGTATTACTCCCTGGTAAAAACCAAATACACTGATTCCACTAGCTCTACATCCGATTTTTAATGTCACTTCTCTGTGACTTTATGATTAAATAAATACACATACAAAATAAAAGAGCATAATAGATCACAACATATAATAATAATAAAAGGCTTTATTTCATAACACATGTTTTACATAACATAAAACATCAAGAGGCAAGATTAATGATAGTTAAAAATTACATTCAGATAACATGAATTAGCATTAATCAACATGAAAAACACGATAAAATAATGAAATAAATAATAAAATATATATTCATAACTGTGAAAGAAGTGTTAAAGTCAGAATGAGCGGGCTTAAAATAAGTAAGTAAGTAAGTGTATATTTATAAATAACACGACTGGGAATCAAAAAAGCAGAACTGTAAATGGATAAAACAAAACATGAAGAAACATAATAGGTAGTAATTATACCATAATACAATGTAAAATGTAAATACAATAAAAATAAAATAAAAAATAGCACTGAAAAAAGGGTTAAAAAGTCATGGTGGAGTTATATAATACAGAAGAGTAAGTGAAAAACGAATTAAATTTACGAATGGTACGACAGTAAGGGATATTGAAATGATTAGAATAGGTAAGCCTGAGGAGAGAAATCATATAAAATATGATTGGGGTTAGAAGAAATATTAGTAAAAGACGTAAAGACAGAATTTTTCTTCTATCATCGATACTGCCTAGACAGTTTTCTTGACAATCAATACCTCAACCTCAAATAATTCTGTGACACCTCGTTTGGAGTTTTTTAAGCTTATTATTTAAACTACAGAAAACAGGAGAACCATAGTCCATAATGAGACCTAATGAGGCTATTATAAATAAGAATAAGATTGTTTTTGGATAAAACAGGTTTAAGAATACGGATACAATAAATACGCCTAGCTATAATTTTGCAAATGTGATCAATATGAGAAGTCCAGGTAAGTTTATTATTGAAAATAATACCTAAAATACGCATGCACTCGACAAACTCGATACCGAACATAGGAGGAATAATATTAGCTTTAAAGGAATTAAACATGGCATTCGTTTTATATATATTAAGACTAAGTTTATTGAGTCCGCACCAGAAAGAGATATTATCAATTTCTTTTTTACAGAGTTCAACATCTTTGTCGCTGGTAAATTCAAGAATTAAATTGAAATCATCAGCAAATTTGGTTATGTCTGTCGTTGAATATAATGGGTGTAGAACAGAAACATATAAGGCGAAGAGGTAGAGCGATAGTGATGAACCTTGAGGGACGCCTGATGTAACTAACGATAAATCACTGAGGTATCTATTTTGAAGATAGTCTTTTAGCAAACCTTTAGGGAGATTTAATTCCACAAGTCAGTTTTAAGAGAAGATCATGGGGGACTTCGTCAAAAGCTTTTTACTCATATCGAAGCTGATTAGAATAGCACCATTAATGGCGGATAGATCGAGCATAGAAGTCAACTTATTATGGATATTAATAGCTGCGTAGGTGGTTGAAGAATGCGGTCGGAACCCGTATTGCTTGCAATCGTACTTACTGATTATTGAAGATTTGATGTTTTGGAGAACAATTTTTTTAGGTAATTTTTTAGAAGTTTTAGGTAATGGAATGACATGAGCAGTTTTCCATATGTTTGGTATGGTACGAGTATTGAGGGATAGCTGAAACAAGTGGGTGAGAGGTCTGGACAAATAGTCAATACCAGCTTTTAATAATTTGGGGGAGAGGCCATCACTATTTGAAGTGGTGGTAAATACAGACGCCACCACCTGGTCTTGAAATTCTATCTTGACGGAAGGAGTTATACTGGTGGAACTATACTGAGAACATTTACACGAAGGTGATCCATTTTAAACAAAATAGACCGAATGTTGGTTAAAAAAAGTCACGGCACCATACATAAGAGTTGGCTTTCTTTGATTACCACTACTGAAAGATAAGATCTGGTTTGATAGCTCGAATTTGTCGACGACAGTTTCACCATTGTAAATCCAACCACCTTTCAGGTAGGCGTTCCCGTTTTTTGTTTTACTTCTCTTAAAACCTGTCTATTGATAGTATCTATATTGTTCCATTCAATGGCAGCCGAATCCGTAACTTTCTGTAACCAAATTATGTAGTTAAAACTAGATAAATTTATAAAGATATCATTTGAGTTTCTAAGATTTCTAGAAAGATTTCTCCTAGTGACATCTGTATTTAAGATAATGGAACTTGTTAGAGCTTCAGGTTGAAGTTTTGGGGTGAATATCATTCTGTGCACTAAGAGCGTAAGCCTCAATTTAGTCAGGTCTTCAACTTTTAATAATTTTAGGACTTGGTGGATTGTATTTGTGCTTTCAGTCTTACTTTATTTTATATTTTTATCCCTATATCCCTATATTTCAATATCTATTGGTGTATCTGTGATTGTCTACATGTTTCAATGTATATTGTTGTGTATCTTTGATTGTCTACATGTTTCAATGTATATTGTTGTGTATCTTTGATTGTCTACATGTTTCAATGTATATTGTTGTGTATCTGTGATTGTCTACATGTTTCAATGTATATTGTTGTGTATCTGTGATTGTCTACATGTTTCAATGTATATTGTTGTGTAT
>JAYJLU010529935.1:0-12470 GCA_036873645.1 Minona dolichovesicula | reverse complement strand
TACGGCACGCGTGAAACACGCGTGATTTCATGTGTCACTGTTTTTCACACGTGATTCACGCGTGAATTCATGTGTCATTTTTTTCACACGTGAATCACGCGTGTTCACCCGTGCCAACGTGAAACACGTGTGATTCTTCCGTGTCGGGCATCCCGTGCATCTTAAATTTATATTTTATCTCTGCTAACACTGACTCATTCACTGACCAGCATCATCTCGGAGGGTTAGATATGTATGAGCCATCATTTTCTATTATCTTCTCCATATGTTCCAGCATATAGCTGTTAATTATACTTAAGTAGGTAATTAACAGCTATGTGCTGGAACATTTGGAGACATATGGAACATATGCATGAACAATTGTTCATGCGCTACTGATAGTACATGTGCGCAATTGTTCATCAATTATTTATCTTGAAGGTTATCAGTTTTTCAAAGATTTTGAAGATATATCAAGCTTATGCTGTCTGAGATCATGATTTGATTTTTTAGAAATCGGGATAAACCATATGCTTATTTTCCATTGTGTTGAGAAAGTTCTCTGATCGATGGTTCTGTTATAAATGTATAAGCCATGTTACGATAAATATAGGGATCCCTAAACATATAGAGTCGATATAGCTTTGGTTTTAGAAAATATAAATTTTCAATGTGATGACAACGAAATTATATTGGTTGATGTTAATGTATGTAGATTTTAAGTCAAGTGTTAACACCTGTATCGGTGTTAAAACTCGACTTAACACCTACAGTGATATGGAAAAGTGTTAAAACCTACATTAACATCGCTCATTGTTTCGAAAAAAATTGTTTCTAAAGTATGATTATTAAATAATTATTACGATGGAGAGGTTATAGAAATGCTTTTACAGTAACGTTATTTTAGTATTATCATTAGTTTTGGGAATCACACAAAGTGAATGTGTTCACAACTGAAATTTTCTGAGTATAAAAAATATGTAATCGCGATTTGAAATGCTGTTAAGACAGTGTTATAGTTGTTACTAGAATAAATGTGTTATCCAAATATTTTCAGGTTTTCAGGTCAAATATTTTACTCAAATTCAGTATTGACATCGACTATAACATATAACATTAATAACTTAATATAAAATGTAAGTCCAATTAACTGCGTTGAAAATTTATTTATGGATTTCTTTGTCAGTAAAATAATATATTTTTATTATTAAATAATATACTATTCACGTCATATTTTGTTTTACCATATCAGTCACTATAGTGAAATAACAAATGATAAATGAAAATCAAAAAAGATTATCGATTATCTGTGGCTGGCGGTTACTTTCCTCCGTAATACACTTTATCAGATATTCAGTCCTTGTATTTTAGAATTATGATCTTACATTAAGCAAATATTTTAGTTTTTCTGAACAATCAAAACAATTATTTTGTTTTTTGTGCTTAATTTAATACACTTTGTACTTTATAGGTGCCTAAAATGCATAGGAATATGACATGGTACACTGCAAATAAAAATGATTAGATATAGTGGTACCACAGAGACAAGTTATGCTATAATTTATATGAATATCAATTCAGCTATAGTTTTCAATTTGGCCAGACATGCTGCAATTTTATCAATCTAGTTGGCTAGATATGAGCAACAAATTACAGTCATATCTAGTCGGCTAGATATTAGGTAGTACCAAAGTGACAATTTAATCATGAATTAAATTGTCTTATTAATTAGTTGTTTTTATTTGCAGTGTATATTTGCTATATAATTTGAGTTAAGGATAAAGTAAGATTAGTGAATATAATATAATGTAATTCTATAATATATGTTATTTACTGCGCTGAACATCACCAATGTTTTCTCCCATGGCCCTTTTGAACAATTTCTTTTGGGGGTGATTTTTATATAAAATATATTAATTTACAGGTTAAAAACATGACCAACCCTACAACCCGAAGATTTTTACCAACCGTAACCATAATTGTACTTTTACTTGCATAAAACTGAATCAGTTCCATTTTTTATTAATATATTAATAAAACAAAATTATATACATATATGTATAGTCAATTGCAAGTGAAACATTATAACTGATGTTTACATACAATCATATAACAATCATAATAATAAGGCATCTTAAAATAACCAATATAATTCATATTGCTATTTTCAACTTTTCAACAAAGACACTCCCTCAACCATAACCCTAAGGAATATATTCTAGAACATATATTCTTAAATTTCCTTGAAAGATTTTTATTTCTTCTGTGTGTTTAATGTATTCAATCACAATTATTATCCAAATAAACTAAATATCCAAAGACTTGAATTCTTGTTTACTATAAAGAAGATATTCAAAATCTTTTTTTTTTCAAGAATACAGCTTCAATTTGCTTAACAAAGTTGACAACTAGTCTCTATGGTATCATAAATATGTATACACCTAGTTGTTTGCATAATTTATTCATAACTAGCCAACTATAATTATTTAATAAAATGATAGCATATTAAATTTATCAATGCAGTACCAACATGCCCAGTTGTTTTTATCTTGCACTGGCATATCTACCATAGAGAGCATGGTGCCCTTCTTGCTAATGGTGCCTTTTTATTTCCAGCATTTATTTTTATTTCTTAATATATTATTTTATGGGCAATGGAGTATTTGTGCTTGTGCCTTTTTCTAGTAGTTTGGCACCCTTCAGACTTTGTCAGACCCCCCCCCCCTAACAAAATTCTAGATATGCCACTGTCTTGGGTCTACAAAATTTCTTTATGTTTACAATAACTTCTGTATTCAGGTTATATTATTGTTGATTGGTAACAAAACTATCTTAGCTATGATAATAACCCTAAACATAGAGAGAAATATAGAGAGAATACATGTTTTATTTTTGGAAAAAGGAACCATTCCCAGTAAATCTCTCAGGGCTTTGGAGCTTCATCACAGTCTGCCAGAATGAAATAACAACAGTTAAAAAATAATCTTACCCAACTTTTATAGAACTTCAATAACCTTCACACAAAAAGTAATAGGTTTCAACCAAATTTCACTTTTGTTTCCACACAAATTCAGATTCACCATTTATAAACAATTATTCATTTTTACTTTGATGATTAGTTTTTTGCACCATCTACAATGTATGTAACTTCTTTTAATATCCCTTTTATTTTAAACAATCTTTGTCTTCATAACTATTATTAAAAGGTTTAATAGCTTTTATTTATAATACATACTAACTTCAAGAGCTCCCTATTATGCATTTAGTAATTTGTAAATAAAAAAACAAGACAAATTTAAGATACTAAATTTTACTTGTTCATATTCTCTTTAATACCTTTGAGTATAATACCTTCAAAAATATAAAAGTTATATTTATATTGAAAGTATAATTTATTTTTTCTTGAAAGAATCGTTTGATGCTCTATTGATTTTTAATGGTCTTATTTTAGTAATGTAACGATTCTTTCTCCACACACAAAGTCTGAAGAAACAACAACTACCAAGGATTTAAATGAAAAAAAGATTTTCAGCAAATTTAATAAACGCAGCACATTAGAAGAAAAAAGACAATATCACATCAAAAAGTTAGATTTGCTTCACAATTTTAAAAGGCCTCAGTCTGCACCAACAAACGTATCAAAGTCAGTGGATTTATCAATTCATTTACCTACAAAATCAGATTGTTGGTACCTTACACCTCCTCATTTTGACGTAATGAATAGTTCGAAAAGTAAGTTATTTTACACAAAGTATGCAAATAATATTTATAACTGTCTTTTATAAATAATTTTATCTTAATTCATTTTAGGTCTTCATGTTTTAAGGTCTATTTACGATATTGGAGACCAAATAGATCACCAGTATTCTTCTTCTTCATCCAAGGCGGACTTGAAGTCGGACTTGGAACTTGGAACACTAAAAGATTACGATGCCAGAAAGTATTATCCCGTCACATTTACAGAAACTTCCAGAGTTAGTCGACTTTCATTAAATCCACAGTATCTCTCATAAGAAAATCTTCGTACCATTAAATTTAAATTTCTATAAAGAGAGTTACAGTTTAATAAAATATTGTTAAAACAATTTCATTTTTAGGTAATGTTTGTTAGGTTTCCTCTCTGTGAAATGTAGACAAACTTTAAATAAAATGTGGATATGTTGACTAAATAATTGGGCACAACAAATCGATAGCTAAATTAAAAGCGGTTTGATTTGATTTTAAATAATTTGGAATGACCTGACGATTTAAAGACACTCGCTGACCGCTGTAGATTTTTTGATTGTCCAATCACTTTACAATCACAATACAATCATATAAGCGCATTTTGTCTTCATTTATTATTATTATTATTATATAGAGCAGCTCAGTGGTTAGAGCATCCGCCTTGTAGTCGGAAGGTCGAGTGTTCGATCTCCTCTCCAGGCGTTGTCAAAATAATTAATGTTAAACTTCACTTCTGTGAGGTTTACTGCTTGGTACAGCTGTGTCAGAAGCAGGTTTAAATGCTCTCTAGACGCTCTAAGCGCTGTTCTATGGCTGCTGTGGGAGGTCACAGGTTACGTTACGTGTAGTGTCTCATTACTCAGTAATCTTATCAAGTAGTAAAAAACAGGATTTGAATGAGGTCTGTTACGGTGAAAATAAATCAATAAAAATGAATATTTCGGTAGTTATATGTGTTATATATAAAGTTACCGCGTTTCACGATATCCTTAATCATTCCAAATCCTTATATAAAATAATAATAATAAGACGTTATTTAAATACATATCAGCTTTCTAAAGACAGGAGACTGAAAATATCTCAGTTAATAAAATCAGTGAATAGAGTGAAAAGAACAGGAGTAAAAACTGAAGACATTATAAGGTCAAAATAAAGCAAAAAGATTAAAAAGTTATAAAAGCATTCCACAACTTAGAATTGGAGGCAAATATTTTCTGACAATGTGTTCGGGATTGGTTATGATTTTCACCTGGAGATTTTTCATCTTGTGAGGTTGACATAGTTTAGGGTTGTTTATCATTTATTCACTTTGACTGACATTCTGTCAGTTTTTGCATCTCTGTACGATATTTACATATAATAATACTTTGTATTTCTGTAACAGTAGCTTACACGTGAATCACGTTGCCAGCCTAATATATTTTTGAGAATGCAAACAATTGAAGAATATAGTAGTTTTAAAGGGTGATTATTTTACTTTTTAGATTCAAGATGATATCCAGTCAACTAGAGCACCTCCGACAACCATCACTTTTTCACCGCCAGCAAGTGGCATCCCGAAGTTCAAGAGTGAAGCATGGTTAAAATCTTGTCGAGATCCAAGTCCAGAGAGATGGTACTCAACAAAAGATCATTTAAATATGACTGAACCTGAAATCTCAAATCGTGAACCTTTAACGGGTAAACCTTTTCTTGAACTGTCATAATTGTCATAATTTTAAAAGTCACTTTTACTTTTTATATTTTTTAAGGGAGTAACTTGTGATGAATAAATAGCAACTATTTGTTTAAAAAATTGAATAAAATCCTTTTCCAAAAATTAATAACTTAAAATACTTTTACTTAACTACCAATTGTTCGAAATATTAATTTATATATTAAAAATTGAAATCTAGTCTTCATTGTACATACATACATATATGTATATAAAACGAACGAACAACTGTTATATCATAACAGCTCTATACAGCTCTATTTAACATTTCATTTCCGAGAGTACTTATCCGGGATTAGAACTCTCGACCCCTATATTGATGGCAAAAGCGTTCTAACCATTCGGCCAGCGCTCTCTACAAAAGAATGAAAATTTGAAAGCTTCCCTATACTGCGAGAAAATGATCTCTATGTCTGCGGTTCAGCATCCAGTTGAATAATCACGCAATATAAGAAAGCTTTCAAATTGTCATTCTTTTTTAGAGAGCGCTGGCCGAATGGTTAGAACGCTTGGCCACCAATCCAGGGGTCGAGAGTTCTAATCCCGGTTAAGTACTCTCAGGAATGAAATGTTGAATAGCGCTGTATAGAGGTATTATATTATATATTTTAAGTTATTTTTGAGTTTGTATTAATTGTATTGTAGTGTGGTCTACTGAAAAACATGAATACCCTTTAAGTTTTTAGGGAAATTTGTGACTTTAAGAATCCACTGTCTAATATTGTTGATTCAGTTTTAAAATTTATTCGCTCTGGAAGGAAACATTCAAATATCTAATTTTATCACCATAAAATGACAGATTTTTTCTAATCTAAGTTGAAATCTATTCCAATCTCACCGTAGGTATTGCCTCGGATTATATTGCCTCTCCTTATTCTACCGAGTTAGCGAGACTGCGTCTTGAGCGACTTCGCTTGGAAGAAGAGATTGTGAAAGAGGTCAAACGACAAAATGAGCTGGAACGAATCAGGGGTCCCGAACCTAAGTGGTATAAATTTAACATTATCTGTATCGTTTATTCAATATGATGCAAATTTTGAAATGCTGGTTTAAATTTTAAAACAAGATTCTATATACATGTTTATTCAAAACATCAGTTAAACAAGCAGAACTTTATAATTTAATGGGTTACTTTATTTCTATTTTTTGTACTGTGTGTTTTATTATATACATACATAATTAAAATAAATATTCAATTTTCTTCAGGTATGAACTGCGCACTCCGCAATTTCATTATGAGGCTCATAAAAACCTTGCTCTTCTAAAAAGCAGTAATTCCTGGCAAGATTTGTGGGACTACAGAATGCAATTAGCGAAGTCATCCAGTGGTGCCCGAGAAGAATTAAGATCCTTATCACGATATGATAAACGGGATTATGTGGATTGACCATAATTTTATTAGTGAAACTATATAGTATATTCAGCAAGTATAACTAAATATTTTAAAAATGAATTATATTTTTACATAAAGTGTCCTATATGCGTGGCAATATAATTTAAAAAGTTTAAAAAATATTTCTTCTGGAAAATTAAGTAGATATTTTATAAGGAAACATATTAAGTTTATATATAAGGTAGGTATTCATATATTCAGACAATAATAATAAAATTTCTATAAAAAATATTATTTCACAGCAGATTAATTAATTATAATTGTAAATCATGTAGATTCTATGCAGATTTTATTTAAGAGCAAATAAAATTTTGCTGCCTGATCCTATAGTTGCCTTTTAATTTATTTGTGATATTTTTCATGTTATTCTTATATATTTTAATTGTGTGTTCACTCCAAATGGAATGCGACTTCTTTCTAAGACTATAGCGCGGAGAACGTAATACTAAGATATTAATTGACATATAATTAATGATAATGATTAATTAATAAAAAATAATAATGATTAATTATTTTAATTTAATCATTGATTATAACGAACTCCTCGGACTATATAGTAATTCAAAGAAACATGAAATGGATCATAAAAATTTGTATTAGGTATAATAAGACTACTCAATCTTCAAAACTCCAAATTGAAATCCTTATTGAATTAATCGATTACAGCTGAATGTTTATTATGCTTATCAAGTAACTATATATGTATGTATCTCCCATTCAGGGACTTCTAATCTTCTGGTAGATTAGTAGTCCCTGCTTCCATCTCTATTCCATCTCTTATTTATTGAGTAAACCAATTTAATATAGGTAGGTAAAGCGTTTATTATTTTAAAAATAATCAAAAGCACGTCATACTTGTTCACCGTAGATCGAAGTTATCTTCAGACAGATTTTTGAAGCGCCACATAATTTACATTAAATTCACTATACTATGGTATATGGTGACACTGTAATTCAGGACGGCTGATTCCAATAATTGCGCTGCGTTAAACTGTCAATTAGTTCGGAAAGTGACCCGTTTAAGAAGTCGGGAAGAATTTTGTAGGAAAGGAGTTTGCTGAGAGGACAACATAATACATTTTTTAGACACTATTGCTTTATATATATATAGAAAAGTTACAGTCTTCTGCAGTTTGCTGTGACCAAGGGTCTTTTCGTAAACACAGTTCGACAGAGCCGTACGGCCATCGATCGAGAAATATTGCGTTCGACTACTGAGAAGAACTCTTATCTCGTACGCCGTACGGCTCTGTCGAACTGTGTTTACGAAAAGACCCTTATAATTAATTGTATATGCGTTTGAAAACTCCAGCAACAGAATGCCGACACCAACACATTTTGGATCTGCCATCATTTTGGTTATATGATCGTTGCGTATGTATTACTGAGAAAAATTATTTGTAAGCCTAGTGTTGAGAGTCAATTATTTTCAAAAAATTGTCTTTCGGGGACAATCATTTCGAGAAGCTTGGAGAAGATATAGGTAATAGTTTGCCAGTTTTAGATGTAAAACATATCAAATGGAAATTTGTTATTATCTTAATATTTTTATCATTTCGAGGAAATCCTAAGCATTTTTATTTTAAAATTGATTTTAATGAAAGCTTGGACTTATACGTTTTGAACAAAGTTATTGGAAAAACTTTTGCAAATAATTGTATTTGTTTTAAACGTCCAAATAAATAGCGCGATGTTTGAATCAAAATAAATTTTTGCCTGTAGATTTATGTATATAATTTCTCAATAGTAAATACATTTTTAAATCTTATGACTTTTTTGTTGATTAATATATATATTTCTGGGTATATCTATTTTTAAAAATGATTCATTAAATTATAGCTGTTTAAAAATAAAAATATAATGAAGTCATAATAATATAAAATAACATAAAGCACTGGATCATTATGAATTGTTTTATATGGCTTTCTATTTGAAGTCTTTAAATCAATAAGTCACATAAATACACCTTTAAATTCAATGTTTCCCTAGCTTTTCAAATTGATAAAAATAAATATGTATTATATATATTTGCTGGGTCAACCCAATGAATAATTCAAACACTATATTTGCCGGGTCATCCCTCCCAACGCATAATTTTTACCATAAGAGCAAGTAAAATTGAAAATGAGGATGGATCCTGAAAGTTCAAAATTATGGACCTGCATGCAAAGGTTAAGGGTTTTTACCAAAATAAGGATTGTTTTTCAAAATTTCATATTTTTATAATTTAAACATACTGCCTACTATACTATTTATTAAAAAATTAATATTAATTTATAATTAATTAATTTACTATAATTTAAAATATTTTATTAAAAATTTCTAATACTTTCTATCATAAACTTCTAACTATTATATTTTTAAATATTATCCTTAACCCTAAACTAAAATTCTTATATTATTTTTATTGGGTAAATTACTTGACCCGGAAAATAATGTTTGAATTATTTGACAGGTTGACCCGGCAAATAGCCACTGCATATAATCTTTTGTTATTGAACCCATTACCCATTTATATAGGTATGCAAGGTAAGATGCCATAATTTGTATTTCTTTGTGAAAAGTTAATAACTCAAGTAGTGAATGAGTTTATTAGGTAGGGTCACTAAAGTTGCTTGAGAAAAAACTGAATTATAATTTAATATAAAAATAATACTCTACATGCACAAAACATTTATAAATAACATAATACCTAAGTACTCATGAATTTTAAAGACATATAATTATCAAGAAAGTATGTATATTGGAAGTAAGACAAAGTGTAGGATTTTATATATGGAAACATATTTAAGAGACTCTACTTATTAATAAGAAAACTTCTTCAATTAGAGTCCATTTGTGTTTCCAACATTCTAACATAGCATTCAGCAAATGTACTGAAAGTAGAATTGTCTTGTATATTTTCAGCATTGATCTCAATTTTATTGAATGGATCATCAAAACATAAAAGTCTTTAAAAACTATATATAGTTGTTTAAGAGTTTTTATGTTCAGATAATAATATAGAGACCATTTTGCTTTGAGTTGAGAATCTCCAAACCAGGTTCTATTAAGTTCTTGACAAAAATGATCAAAAAAAGGAATGTATAAATAATTTGTAAATGTTTATAAAATCAGCTAAAGTTATAGCTTTATTTTATAATCCATCACAAATTTTTGGCATACATGGCTCTTTGATAAGAGGACAACCAAAATAAGTAAAAGGCTGCTAAAAGGTTTCTCTATGGATCTGCTCCTTGGTATATGTATCCTAAAACATAATATTGTAATATTGAATTTATACATTTTTATTTAATATGATGCTTAATGATCAATGTCTATTTTAATTTTAATAAAATGATTTACTTCTTTTACAAAATTAGTTAGTCATTAGCTGCTTGACTTTAATATTAACCTTAAATTAATGTATGTCTTTACTTTAAAATACAAAGCATAGTTTCGATTTATTCATCCCTGATTTGTGATTGTCTGTTATTTTGTTATTTAAGCCACTAAAACTTGAAAACTCTTTGATGAAAGTATTTATATTTATTTTACATATATGAAACATTTTCAAATGTTTAGAAAGTTTCTTGATGCTGAAACCTTTTGAAACTGCTTAAATAGACAAGAAACATCTCTAAAATTCTATAACATAACCAATCTATAAAATCTAATTAAGATATTCTATGTATACTGATTCTTTTATGCAATTAAATGATTTAATTTTGTAAATTTATTATTTATCTTATGAGTCAGTGATGAATTAAATTTTATGTCTATGGAACAATATAGGCATTTGATTTTTCTGACAATGACAATGAAGTCATCGAATCTTTCAAAAAACACTATTTAGGCTTTGTGATAAGATCTTTGAAATTGTCTACATCCTCAACTATTCAAGTATAACATGGCCTCTATACAACCTCCAATTACAAATTGTCTAGTGCAAAAGTGTTAAACTCCATCAAGATTTTGTTAAAGACAAATATCATTAAAATATATTCAGGTGATCATCTAGTTTGTGATTGAAGACTTGTAAGAATTGAAATAAAAAAAATTGTAATTTTATTAGAAGTGTTCTTAAGATAGCTTAACATTTTCATTTCTTACAAAATACTAAGGAAGGTATTAACAGTTATAAATAAGTTTGTGGCAAACAAATATAAATATTAATGTATCTTTTTTATCCGTGCTTTTCCCCCCAATATTCCTCCTCGTGTATTCCTTTCTACCTCTTTCTTTTCTGTTCTCTTCACTATCACCGTTAAGTTTTATTTTATTTTTACTGTTTTGCCTCTTTTTATTTCCACTCTTGCCCATTCAATGCTCATGTAGTGCTTTTTATTGATATGATAAACTTTTATGATAGTTTTAGATTTTGAAAATCTATTCAACTATTTTTGCACATTAAATTTTACATTTAATTTGATTTATAGACAAAGTAAACAATAACAATGACCACCTATCAGAACTTTTCATCAAGCCCAGACATAGAGCCCTTCTCAGATGAATATCGTCCTTGCCTCTATTATTCGCACTCCCTGCGGAACAAACTATTACAAATTCTTAATTTACATATATTTCACATGGGAGTTATTTTTCTGGTTTTGATTGATGCAGCTATTGTCATTACGCTGATTATTTTGGAGCAAGTAAGCTAAACCTCTAATACTACATATATTTAATTGTTTTATATACTTTACAGTAATTATCTCTCTTTAAACTATCATGGTGAGTATGAGCAATACGTCTTGTAAGTATTCGTTTGTTTATTTGTTTTAAACGTCGTTGCTAAGTTGGTTGTTCGCGTTGCTTTTAAATTCGAGAAGCATTTAAATAGTCTTTTTTCATGTTTGTCGAAGATTGCTGTTATTGCTGGTGTTTCAGAGCTGCAATATCCCCATTTTATTGATCTCTTTAAGAAATTATTGAGGCGGTCAGTTTCTTGTTTGTTTTGGTGAATCCAGTCCACGCTTGTAAGGCAATTAAGTTATTTTTGACAAAATAACTGACGGAAAGGTATGGTGGAGGTGTTTCTTGTCCATTCCATGTACTCGACTAATTTCTAACATATGTTTATCATCTTGAATGATGATTGGATAATATTGGTGATGTGGTTAGTAAAGTTTAGAGTAGAATCTATTGTTACGCCGAGTATCTTCATCGCAGTGACTCGTTTGATCTTTTGGCGCAGGATGGGAATATTCGTTCCAGCAGCCTTAGGCTTCGACACGATCATTTCCATCGTTTTCTTCTCGTTCAGTTGAAGATTATTATTGATAGCCCATTGTTTTATGTATCATATTTCCTCTTCTCTTTGCTCATTGTGCCTATTTGTACACAGCATGCCTCTAGGAATCAATTAATTCCTCAAAAGTAATGGAAGTACTCCAAAATACTAATTTATCAATAATCATTTCTTCTTTGTTTATATTGATTTAACTAGTTATTTTTATTTTGTGCACTTTTGATAAAATACGATTATCAACTCCGTGATAGAGGTATCACACTCGTTGTCCCTAAGCATAGATTTGCCACATTCGGATCTCTATCAGTTGCAGTCGCTGGACCCACTCTGTGGAATCAAGTGCCCTTACACTTAACCCCTTGACGCCGGGGACGTACGGCGTACGTCACCAGGTAGGGCCCGGGGACGTACACCGTACGTCCAATTTG